>VYZM01001913.1:175530-208571 GCA_013398915.1 Dromas ardeola
TTTGTTTTGTTTTAAAATGGGTCTGGTTGCAGTTGGTTGCGTCCTCAGGGGCTCAGAGGGACCAGAGGCTGCAGGGCAGCAGGGAAATGAGATTTATCAAAAGAAGATGGAGGATGCTCTCTCCACCCAGCCATGGGCTAAGGGCTGTAGCCCACCAGTGCGTGTGCGTAACTCACGGCATGGTTAAATGCTGGAGCGCAAACGTATATACATATATGTACACATATATCTGTATCTATCTGTCTGTATAAAAGCCTTCAGAGAATAAGGCATTTGCGATGAGTTGAGGGATTGCTTCTGATGGCAGAAATGCAGGCAAGGGATCTGTCAACCAAGTAAAATCACCGCCTTTATTCTTGCACCAAAAGAGACAGGAAAAATAAAAAAAAAGGTCTCCTCGGAATACAGAGAGTAACCTGACGTTTCCTTGTAACACCCTATGGTTTAAATGCAACCAGCGATACAGAAAATCGGAACAGCCATACCCAGCCGGGTTGCTGATTCAGCCTGTCGCTCTGCTAGTGACTGAATTTAATACAGTTGGTCCCGCAACTGAAAATACATCAGGCACAGATGTTAAGTAACACAGAAGAACTGCCTGGGTAAGCTGCGCAGCAGTGTCAGAGCAGGATCGGTTTTAAAGCCCACAGGGTAAATCAGCCTGGGACTGAGGCAGAAAACAAAGATGCAGATAGAACGGGTGGGCTTTTGTAAGGAGAAACTGAAAATATCACTGAATTTGCTGAGGGTGTTTAAATGTATTTTGGATGCAGAAATGGAAGTAAGACCAACTAAACGAACGGAGTGTACTGAGAGCACATAATCAGTAAACTAAAATAGTTTCAGAATTCATAGCTGATTTCTGACAGAAACAGGTACAGCAAAACTTGAGATACTGTTTGGAATGGATTCAGTAATGATGCTTTTTCCCCACCAGCTCTACGTTCAGCACTTCGCTATAGGAATGATAGATCCCAGCCTTTTTAAAAGTTTAATAGGAAAATAGTGGTCATGGCTCACACGAAAGCTTGCTAATACCAAACACAGCTGAGACTGTACCAGAAAAATGAAAAACACACGAGAAAACCCTAGGAAGTGTTTGCTTTAAGGAGGGGTATTAGGGATGAGTCATGGGAAACAAAAAACTGTGCCTTGAAGAATGATAAATTGGGACTCCATAAAAAAGCAAAACAAAATGATGTGCATTTAAACAGTCTTTCTCGTTCTTAACTGAATGTGTTAAATGCATTGCATCTGACCTGCATTTATGGCTGTAATTGAAGGGAGCGGCATCTTAAAACCAATTATAATGCTACCCGAGTGGGTGACGAGCATTTATTAAAGTGTCACAAGTTTGCATCACAGCGCTGCTTTTTACCTTGCTTGTTTGCTTGAGCTCAGCGGGATAAAACAACAGTTAAAAAGACATCCAAAATGAAGGCAGTATGTTTTTGAGGGTAGGCAGAAGAAGCCGGCAAGAGGCTCAGGATTTATCAAGGAACATGGAATAAGTGCATAACGTAAGAAATTATTACGGTGCTTTCAGGTAGCAAAAGAACATGCTGAGATCTGATCCTGCAAATCCTTCCACATACACATTTACCTTCATGTGAGCTGGCCCACCGAAGCTAATCAGACTAATGAGAAGAATTAGCTGTATCAAGGATTGGAACTCAATTAGGGATGCAAAGAGCAGCTCACGTGAAATGAGCTCCCTTGACAATTAGAGGCAGGAGAATTGACAGCAGGTATCAGTCGGGTCTGGTGGTGAAAAGGAGAGATTATTTTCGGGAGATGGCTTTCTTACCCGTGCTCGGGCAGCTGACCAACCAGGCAGGATCCTGCGAAGCCTGCTGTTTCTGTGGTAGCTTCCCAGATGCCCGGCGTACAGCGGGTGCGCTATTAACAAGCACCCTAGAAAAGTTCTGTATGCCTGGCAACGCCGAACTTCCTGACAAACTGAAAATGGACACCTTTCCCCTGCGCCTTTGTATTAAGATTGACGGGATTTCAACAGCAACCCTGGTTCCTGGTGACCTGCCCACCCTTTTATTTCCTTGGCTTACGAGCAGGCAGGTTGGAGAGAGGCAAGCGATGGTTTAACGCCCCGCCTGAGCAGGCGTGAAACAAGCGGGGTGTACCTTCCCACCGGGTGACAGTGCTCAAAGCGAGCAAGGACATTGCCACATTTCTTGCTGTACATCTGCAGAGATTTTCTGGGCTAGAACAAATCAATATAAATCAAACCCCCAAAACTAAATCTGAGTAGCCCAAAAGTGGTATTTAGAGGGGTATAGGTAAATACGGTTATGATAACCGAAGAAATCCTTTGCCTTACCATGTTGTAGCACAATAATGGGGATTACTGAAAGAGTCTGCTAAGATTGCGCCCACGGCTGGGGAATTTGCACACAAAAATTAGCAGCCAATGGCACTGCAAATGCCTGTAAATGCCACTGCAAATGGCACTGTAAATGCTTGTTGGTGCTGTGTCCAGTGAGGCATTTGTCTGTGCCACCCACGGCCGTGCTTCATCTGGGTTCCTCTCTTCAAGGCATTCGGTGCTTCTCCTTTCCACGCCAGCATGTATTTTGCTCTGCATGCCTTTGTGCCGGCAAGAGCTTTGTAACTTGCCCCGACTCAAACGAACCACCAACCGCGTGATCTTTCATGTTTGTTTCTGTCCACGCAACCACAATACCCGTGGACCCATGGTATCTCTGCCAAGGTGCATGAAATGCCTTGAAAACAATGCTCTTCTCGAGACATCTGTGCATTTAATTCTCTGCTATCAGCTGCACACCACCATTGATTGCCAAGACTGCCTCATCTGTTTTGCTCAACATGTCGCCCAAAATTGCTATCTAAGGCATTGTATAAAATGCTTTAAGAAACAGTTTTCTGCATGTAAAAAGCATAGGGAAATGTGGCAGCCACGAAGCCTGGATATGCATTTTCCTCATTTTTAACCTGAACAAACGCGATCTTCTTCAGAGCGCGTTCCTGGAATGGGAGATTTGCCTTTCATCCTGCTGGTGTTGCAAATGCTACAGGTGTGGAGTGGATCCTTCCTGGCTAGAAGCGCTTGCAGAGCCCAGAATGCTACTGTAAAAACCTTCAAAGCATGCTCAACCTGCAATTATGGTTTATTTTGTGGAGCTTAATTGCGCTCATCAGGAAAGGCAGCTGGATGAGATTCTCAGATAATATCCTCAGGGTCCAACACAGCAAACAGCTCCTGACTTTCAACCCTTTTTACTGTACTCATCCCTCAACCATCTTCACTTCTCGTCAAGACAGAGGCCCCACAGTCTGGATGGGAAGGAGGCAAAACAACTGCACCAGCTCTGGAAATCCTCCTCTGCGACATCTCTTCTCCGCTGTGTAGCAATAGGGTCTTGTCTTCACGGTATCTGAGCTGCCTCACTGCCTTTCATAAACTACCAACCCATTCTCGTGATGTGGGCAATGCCGCCTATGCCCTTTTCTTCTCTGCTATGGAAAAAGGGATCAGAGACCAGCTTCCCAGTTGGAAGAGCAGAAGAGCGATGGAGACAGGAACGGGAAATGGGAAGAGTCTGCTGGGCAAATAGGAACATCCATCTCTGATCCATGAAGTTTATTACACCTGTTAAACTTTCTCAAAGTAAAAAGGGGGAAAGCATTTTTTGAGTAAATGCTTTGAAATAAAGACCAACGCACCTCATTTTAACTACTTTCTTTGAAGCACGTGTTAGCTTTGAAAAGGATATTCCCCTCAGTTGCAAGTTACCTGTAACATTCAAAATTTGGTTTTAGGCTTATTTTTATATCCATTATTTACAGCTGGAAACCTAACACTTTATTTTGGCCAAGGGAGTTGATTCTCAGTGCTCGGTAGCATGATTTACTGTTAGTCACATATGTTTTACTTTCGTCCCTTTATTTACATTGCTCTAGCAGCGCTACTACAAAATGAACTTCATAGTTAGAACTCGAAAGGTTTAAAATTAACATGGGGATTCCCCTCTAAGCTGAAAACAAACTTGTTTTCAACTCAGAAAAATAAAATTGCAGGCCGGCTTGGTGCTGTTCTACCGCAGAGATTTGGGATTATATTCCTTCAGCAAGGCTTACCCAAACATCGCACCTTCCCAACCAGCTTCATGAAATGCTTCCCGCCGTCCCCCTCCATCAAATTAGACATGCATCTTTGGGATTTAAAAAAAAAAAAAAAAAGTATTTGTACTTTCCGCTTCCTTCAGTGCAAGTTTCTGTCCAAAAGCTTAACATTATTATTTCCCACCCACCACAGACCACCACCAACAGAAGATTCGCACAGTCGTCTTTTTCACCAATTTAGTGTATCTAGGTTGAAAGAAAGGAAATAAGAGAAAGAGGATGGGAGGTGTGGCAAGACAGACACCTCATTTAAAGGTCTCTGACTCTGCTGAGTCTCCCCCCAGTGACAGAGGAAAGGAAATAACTTCATGAGGTTTTACTACCAGCTTTGACAGACAATCAAATATGCACTTACTCTTCAGTGTGCCTGATACTCAATGGGCAGAAAAAAAAGGAAAGAATGGAGCTACCAGATAATTTAGCCTTGTAGCTAAAATCCGATTATGAAAAGGAATGAAGAGCAATCTACTTTGGCCTGCTACTTCTACCGAAAAGGAAAAATCAGCAGCTCCAGTTGCAGCGTGGCATTCTTCCATTTCAAAACTTTGAATTCTCCAGCATTCTAAGACTAACATCATCCCCTCAGCTTTAAAACACATTGTAGATAGCATATACTTTCCTCAATACATCTTTGATTTTGGCTCCCTGATAATTTAATAAGAATCTCCTTTAGGAGGACTGAACTTTTGCGATTTTGGATTTGAGAATAACTGTCTTAGAGCTATTTCTTCCCTACTATTATCTTGGAGCGACCTATCCACTCAAGCCCTCCTACCACAGAGGTGAACCATAATACAGTAATTTTCTATACAGCTGCATGCTCAATGGTGGTACAGGAAGACAGCTACCATATAACTAGTATTTCTATTGTTTCCCACTAGGAAGAATGAGCATCACTTGACTCATCAGGATTCACAAGCGCTTCCAGAGAGCACAAGCACTAGTTATACGCTGGCAGCACCTCCTGCAATAAAGGCAGATTGTGTCAATTTAATCCCACTTTCATTATGGTTTGATGACACTGGGTCTGCTGACCATATTCAGTCAAATTCTTCATCTGGCCTACACCTCTGTCCTAAGCTGCTAAAATGGAGGGATATATTGCCCCCTCTGCTGTCCTACAAAATTAAGAGGATCCTGCTGAACTAATCCCAGATTTAAAAAAAAAAAAAAAAAAAGAGAGAGAGAAAGAAAACCACCAAGCCCTGCAAATGAATTTATCCATTGCTCTTTATCCCCTCAAAGAACTCAGAAGTTACAGGCTTTGTTGATTCTCCATTTATTTTGAGAAATATAAAATATGAAAACTAGTTTACAGTTCTGGCACAAAAATGATGAAGCAATAAGCACAAAGTTTCTTTTTACAAATAATGCTATATATTTTTACCATTTAAAAGTGCCTAGAGTTTTTCACAGCAAATAAAGTTTATTTACCTCTATCTTTTTTCTTCGTAAAATATTAAATCTATTTAAATTGCACATGAACACCTTGGTGAAGTAAACTATATATAAAGTTACAATAAATCTGTATTTAAAGCAGACGGTCATTAGAAACTACATGGAATGGAAAAGACTATCAAAGCCTAAATTGAATCTTAAAGGTTGACCAAGAAAACAAGAGACAAGACACCGACTGATATGGCACAAGTGATTAAATTATTGACAATTTGACAAAAAGTAATACAGCCTATTTGAAGTTCTTCACGGATCTAATACACTGCTAAAACATTTCAACGCAGAGGTTTTGTAACATTTAAACTGGCAAAATAGTTTTTTGGCTGCTAAACATTTTTCCACAAGATTACAAGGCATCTCCTTCACTTAATATTGGACCTTAAAATGAGTACACTGGTTGATAAAGAATGTGCAGAAGAAAACAAAATTTACACCAAAGGTTGCTGTAGTTGACAATTTACTATGTTTTGACAATAAAACAGTTGCAGAGTTTATCAGTTAAAACTGCATTAACTTGCAACAGCAGAAACTAGAACATTTAAAAAGACTTTTCTTTAATTGTTCCATCAAAAAAAACTCGCTTCATTCCAATTTCCACAATTGCTGAGGGGTTCAACCTACAGTTTTACTGTCAATACAACGACTTACACTATGCAAAATCAGGCATGAACTGATGTTTCTATCGATCAGGGCCCTAACTTTGACCCAGTATTCTTATTCCTCCTTCACGAACACTTGCACTGAATTCTATCAGTCATTACTTGGAGGAGTCTTCAGTCAAGAAAAAGTGATTAGTGATCTAAGATGTCCAACCTGAAACACTTTAGAGAGGCCCAGCTGCTATAGTGTCTTGTGCATGCTCTGACCTTCTGGATTACGTTTCTTAAATGCAAACCCTTTAACATTCCAACTTGAAGATCCAAAAATTCAAGTATCCAAAGTGTTACTGGTTTTAAGTCCTGACCTTCAAGCTTGTGTTGATATCAAGTCATTTACATAAGCATTTCTTTCAAACTACAGCATGACTGATTGACCCATTTTGGTATCTTTTGCAGATGGTCAAGGGAGTATTTGATTTGCATCAAAATAACAGTTAATAATAGGGTTCAAATAGAATTGTTATGTTGCTTTAAGAAACATAGCAATGTTGACAACGGAGGTATGATAAATGCTCCATTATGTCATTCACATTAACAGCACAGGAAACACATACGCACACTAGATTTCTTTGCACTGAAGCCCAGCTGTTTAAAAAATGCAGGAATATGCTAGTCTCAAAATTAGTATTATATTATAGGCATGCACAACTTCACAGATCTAAAAATCAGGAGGCAGGACCTAAAACATAGGCTTTGTGAAGAATTCAACAATGCCTTAACATTTGCAATTTAATAAAAGTCTAACCACTTAAAATGAGAGTGCCAATGTGACCCTCCCCAAAAAATGTGTTTGTAAACCAGGTATTAAAGCAAGTTTAGTCTATGGGAAGAAAATTTGAAAAGTGATAACGAATTCAGAGAGGGAAAAAAGCCTCAATAAATTACATTTTAAAGGTTTTCCAGTTAACCACCGATTACTGAATACCTCTTCCTAAATACATGTATAGAGTATCTTAACAAAAGCAATCAATTTTGCCTGTTTTGTTGTTATATACTACTTTCATGGAAGTGAAAGTGCCCAGTTTTACGAGTAATTTTAGATTCAGAGTACTGACTGAAAATGGAAAATATGACATTGAAAACACAGCAGTGCTAACAAATACAAAATATGCAGCCTTTGGGAAAAAAAAGCAGCTCACAAGGCACTTGCTATAGTGGTCCATTAAATAAACAGTATATATAGTGCACCCTTAAAACATCATTGTTATTCATCAAGCTTTTTCAGTGTTAAGATTTATTAGAAACAACCACTGGGTTCTGTGTATTCTGAAGCAGTTATCGAGCAGCCTTGTTGCGTGTAATGTAAGTGAAACAAACTAGAAGTGGGGCATAGAAGGAGAGTATTTAAAATCACTTCTTGTCATGTGAAAGTTTTTCTGTGTAGTGGTAAAATTAAGTGTGGAATGCCATTCTGACACACACCCCTCCCCCTCCCAACCCCCCTGCCCCAAAAAGCTACATTCCTGCTACTGGAAGAGCCTGGCATTTTAATTACAATTGATTCTATCATCAACTACTGGTTTGGCTCATCATTTGCAGCTTTGAAAAATAACGTGCATAACAGTAGCATTAAGCTACTTTCCTTTCCAGAGCAAAAACTGGCAGATACGGAAAAGTACGTATCTGTAAAAATTGTACATTATTTCAATGGCTTAATACGCTGAAAGTCATAATCACCACAGTTGATACTGGTTTGATTTTTTTTTGTTAACAACATACTTCAAACATACTACCGACCCAATCACATCTCCTAGCATTTCTCTGTGGGAATGGGTTCTTCATCTCCCTTTAGAAAGTATGCATATATTAAACCATACTTTTTAATTACTCCCAGACTGAGAAAGCTTAGATCATACAAATGTATCTGCCATCTTAAGGTTTCCACAGTTGCATGTTGGATAGAATAAGGAAAGCTGTAATTGACAGAAGGATCTGTAGATTGGCCAAAGGAAAAGTTAACATTCTAAATTAAAAACAGTCCCAAAACTGTTAGCAAAAGGTACCAACCTGTTCAGGGGACTTCAGTCTACTTCTGCCCAGTCTGTCATGGTACTTCTTTTGTCCATAAGCACCAAAGTAAGAAAACTTAAGCATTTGTCCAGAATCACCGCACACAGTCCATTCTCAAATTCTACTCTGCAGATCACTTACAAGTTCCCCAAATTCTCTCTAAATCAAATCACCAAAAAAAATACTCTAATCTTCATTCACACTTTTGCATAGTTTGGCGTTTTCTGGAGTTGTACTTTTGTTTTCTTTCATAGCTTTTGAGGGGACTCATCTGTCACATATACAAGTACTTCCAGCCTAAATCCTTCAGGAGAAAAACTGAGTCCCACTTAAGCAGCAAGCTGTCCAGGACTGTTTAACATTCTTCTTTTAATTCAAAGTAAAGATTATTCATTCTTATCTGCACTTTCAGATTTTTCCCTTTGCATCATGCAGCGCCGAACTATGCTGTCAAAACTTCCTAGGTAAAATAGGCCAACGATGCGAAAAATGCCCATGCAAACAACCTGGAAACAGAGAGAAACATCTTTCAATTAATTTAAGATCCCAGATTGCAGCATATTATTTACTCATGAAATAAAGTTCCAGGCAGGTATCTCAAGAATATCAGGTATTTCAAAAAAACAAACTCATGAAAACCATCATAACTATGTAACAGTTCAGGACAGAGTAGCAGCTAGTAGTAGTCTCAGCTTTCCTGCCAACTTACTGCTTCAGCTTGAAAATACTACTTCCATTTCCTAAACTCAAGTCTCCACAGTATAAACAACCATTTGATGAAAAAATAATCAATGCTTGCATCCTGTTCTATATTTTAAAGTATTTTAAACTAGAAGAAATTGTGACTGAAGGCCTTCCCAAGTCTTACCTGCTGAAGACCTTCAGTAATAGAAGTGACTGGTGACATTCCACTTGTCAATATTGATAGCATGTAACCATCCGATCCAACTGAGCTGTTAAAGTTCCCTTGCTGGATGGAAAGAAAACAGCGAGTAAGAAAAGGAAAAAGTAATTTACCCACTTGTGGCAAATCATGATGTGTCTTATTTCAACAGCTATTCTTCATGAACATAGCTGACTAATGGAAAAAAAATTAACACAATTAAGAATCTAAATATTCAAAAATATTTTGTGCTATACAGCAACATTCCAAAATTACTGCAGATTTCTTTACAAGATAGGAAGGCTTTAAGTTTCTTCTTGAAGCATGCTTACTGATGGAGAAAATGCATGATGGTCTCCCTGTCTGTAAATGTATTTCAGAGCCAGAATTACACCCTAACGCTGTCAGATCACCAATCACTACTATCATTGTAGAAGAAAACACTGCTTGCCTGCTGTTAAAATTAGTTTATTATCCCATGTGATTTGGCAGAGGGGTATATTTCAAATGCTAGGCAACAGGTCCTCCATCTGCATCATGGATTTTTAACTTGCCCTCCTCAAAACCATGCGAGAGACAGCCTGCTAAGCAACGCAGCTGGCAGAAGAGGGGGAACAGACACCAGGAAAAAGTTGTTTGGTTGGCTGGTTTCTGACTACTCATCAGGAAAATTGCAGCTTTATAGCTCTGACTCCCAGGCTTCTCCCATTTGTTTCCAGCAGACTTAATGCTGGAAAACAGACTTTCTGTAACACTGCAGGACTAAGCTTATGGAATGCAGAAGTGAAAGGAGAAGGCGGTGTTCCTAAATCAGGGTTAGGAGTGAACCGCTGCAAAGTAGTAGAGGATATAAAATTTGGTTGAGTAATTATTTCCCAACGCACACCTGAGAAGACTGTGCATTCCTACAATACAGAGCTACCGTTTAATTTCTATTTTAGTCTCTCAGCTGATGGCTTGAGTACGTAAAAGACTGTGTTTGAACTAATATATCATCCAAAGTGCTGGAAACTATGGTGTAGAAATACCAGATGCTTAAGATTAGAGAGGAGATTAGTCTTCCTTAAGTACCAAAGCAGAACAGTATGTGAGGTAACAGTTGCTTTTAAAACTCACCACCCCAAAACCAGACATTTTGTGTTAATGTGCTGTATTTCTGAAAATACTGTAACAACTTCACAATTGAAGACCCGCTGTAGATGTAAATCATGTTGGAGACCAAATGTATTTGGAACTCCAAAATAATTACAGATTTTAGGATTCAATCACTGTGCTTTATGAAGACGAAATTTCATGTTTGTTTCCATTCTGAGGTGCTTTATTAAGCATAAAAGCATTCCATAGTACAAAACATTAAAAAAATTCCTCAGAAAGGCAATACACCTTTAACCACCAAAAGCAGCATTTTATGTATTTTAATCACTAATAAATCACATACGTAAGACATTAAAAGCCAAAAAAGGCTAGACTGCCTTCATTTGTCTTAAAATTATTTTTTATGAACTCATCTTCAAGAAAAATAAGATAGTCCAACGAGCTTTTGAGGTTAGACAAATGGTATTTAATACCTAAAAAGTCAATAGAGTTTAGTGCTTTAAAGTCAGTCATAATCTGCCTTTCAGACATTGCATCATACTGATGCATTATTTTGTTTTGTCTAATGTACAACTTCAGATACTTTCTCGTTCCAGGAGATTGTATAAAATCATTTGTGGGCAAAGTGGCAAAAGAAGAAAATACTTCCTGTTCAAACTAACCAAAGAGTACCGTTTCATGTAAATTGATTTTCCCACTGTCTTATAGCCTTAAACAAGCATTACATGTGATCCCAGCCTCTCCAACAAAGAACATATTTTAAAAAGATAGTTTACTTACTATGGCATCTTTGACTATAACTCTGGCAACTTGTTCTGCTTGGCAAACAGATGAGGTTTCAGAAATTAGCTTCGTCTCTAAGGGCTTTAGTAGAAAAAACACCAATATAAGTTTGACTAACAACACACAGGAGAGAAAAATATGAAGGCAAAATTTTGGTTTTGGGTCTTTTGTCATTGGTGACATCACTGTTCCCAAGTAGTATCACGCTGTCACCTAAAACATCCACTTAAAGAAAGGTAAAAGCATCTTCATAAATAATAGACTAATTTTATGAAGGGAAATGCCAACTTTTCCTTGAGTAGTACTAATAAAATATGAAAAAGTGTTTTTTCACCCCTAAGTATTTAATTTTCATTAGAAGTTATCAAAATGCTTAAACTGTCTCTTCAACACCCGTATTAGTTCATTTATGTTATTTTGCCATAAATGAAGTAAAAGATATGCCAGAAATATTTTAAGATCCTACAAAACAATATTTTTATTTCTTTAAAATTTCTCAAACTCCACACACTGGTATCCACCAAAATCTATCACTGCATTTTATTTCTTTGTGTTTTAGAGCATTTATGCCACTTTGCCTCACTAGAAGAATGTGATTATGGCAGTTATTTTAGCAATCACAACTTCTTTCACAAAAAACCCAAACAAGTCTGGTCTGTTACAAAAACAAATGGCAAAAATATGCTTTAAAGTATTTAGAAGCACGTTTGTCATTCATGCCCTTTTAACAAATAAAACAATGATGGAGCCAACTGCAGAGCAAGGTATTTAAATGCTCAATATGTTAAGATAGATGGTTCTGTTAATGAAGAAAAAACAGTCCTAAACTGGGGAGAAAAAGTACTTGGTCACAAGTCAACTTGTTGTAATGGCTAATTTGGTTACATTTAATAACAAAACTTAATTGAAGCATTCAAGCCTAGTCAAATACTGAGAATAGTTGAATTCTGAGAGTAATACTTTAAAAAAGCACTTCTAGAGAAATGCCGAGCAACTATAGGTTTCTCTTTCATTATCAATCCGAAGTACTACAAAAATTGAATTTCACAGAAACAGGCCTATTTTTTCCAGATATCTGCAGAATTATGAACCCTGATTTCACTGAGCAGGCTCACCAAAACCTTTTTGTTTTAGTATGTGTACTTTAAGGGGGGCAGAGGGGATCAGTGTCTTTGCCAGCAGAAATCACATACAAACACCTTTCACATGCTTTCCTACAATGATATGGTTCACATCATCATATCTCCATCTCATAACCCGTATGTACTTTTGAGCTTACTGGCCAGTATCAGCCAAACCTGAAAGAGATATAGGGATGTCAACAGTAATTCAACTACTGTAAGTTTGGAAAAATAAATTAGCAGCTGTTCAGGAGCAACAGCTAAAGTTAATGACATGTTGAGAAAAAGACGGGCAGAAATTAGCCATCAAATACTCCATCTGGCTGGTCAGCCAAGCAAAGCTTGGTTGTAATTTGTGAAGCAGTTACCTCAAAAAAAGGAGACAAAAAAAGCTTAATGATTAAACACAGGAAAGCTGTATCCTAGTTCCTGACGTTTTCTTTTACTGCATTCAATGATTACAGAGAAAAATAGCCTAGTCCTAAAGAGATGCAAACTACAGAGACAGACTAAGTAGTATTAAAAAATACAGCAATAATAAATGAGTATCTGAACTGTCAGAGCAACGCAATATTGCAGAGATTCAAGGGGTGCTATCACGATAGGAGCAAGTTACCCAAAGACTTCATGTATGCTAAAGCAAAGCATAAGTCTTTGCTTAAGAGACAACACCTTTTTGACAAGTAAGATAAATCTCACTGAATCTCTTCTAAAGAGAAATCTTAGATGAACAGTGCATTTTGCTGGTGACTATCTCCCTGAAATAGGCTATTATGAAGAAAAAAGTCTCAGAGAATATGCGAACTATACAAATATCTCCAGATGTCTAATTCTGGCACTTTATGTGGATGTGTGGGAGTATACATTTAATATAGAATATTTATATCAAGAAATGATGAAGTAACAATTGTAATATACAATCCCTACTGATTCCTATATGAAGGGTGAAAGACAAAATGGAATTCAATCTCAATTTCCTATTATGTGTGATGGGGCATCTTGAGAAGTCTGATCTCCTTAGGTATCAGGTTTCTAGTTCACAGTATGCAAATAAAAGATAGACATATTTTTTTCTGGTTACCCAATACTTCAGTCTGAATCAGGGGCCTGAATACGGTTTTTGGAACTACTTCATATGTAGTCAAATGACAAGAGACAACTAAATTTTTGAAAGTCAAAACTTTCACTTTCAAGGTAAGCCAAATAAAAAAAGTCTACTGCTGACAAGTCCTTCTGAAAAGTGATACTGTCATTTGCAGTCCAAACACAATGCAAGAGAGTTTCCTTCCTACTTTAGTACTAGACAACAGCCACTATTAAATTGCGTCATTACATACAGTCACACACAGCATGGTTAGTTTGCAGACTTCACTGAAGAAACTGAGGTTTATTTTCATCTGTCACATCTATCAGAATAACTGCCTATTATCAAAGACGCAAAATAGGAATGTTATTTTTAGTTCATTAAGCTTTGGTATCAAAACAAATAGTGGTTTTACAGTTTACCATTCCACAACAGTATTTCAATTGTCTACAGAAAGACTTTCAGCGTTTCATATATTAAAGGTAGGTAGTTCTTCCATTTAAAGCCAGAAAAATAAACTACACAAAGTTATCCTACAAGCTATTTAACTCTGACTAGTTAAGTTAATAAAACTGAAGTGTTCAGAAGTACTTCTTAAAATCTTAATATGCACTGATTTCAAAAGTACTACTGAAGCGAATGGAATCTGAAATCCATTGCTTACTACAAAATGAATCATTACAGTGTTACTGAAGAACAGTTTACCTTTGTTTTACTTTCTTCTGCAAAGCCAGGTGTATCAGTATCTGGAGGATAGGCCACCGTTACGTAGATATTATAAGGTTTTACCTGTATTTTACAAAAGTAAGTGTTATCTTAATATTGACAACCTTCACATATCCCTCAGAACTTCATTAATTTCTCTTGTACCTAAGAAATAGAGCAAGCATGAATTTACAGTGCTTCTACTGTTTAGTCACCCTCATATTCAGCACTTGCAGGACTCAGAGCTTTGTCAAATGAGACAGCAAAACAGCTAAGAGTAAGACGGTTGTGTTGGTTTTTTAAATAAAATATCTAAAAATTTTGTATTCAAGGTAAATTATTTGATGAATCTAAGCGTTTTTTTTAAAGACACTTAGGAGGACTATGAAAGTAGCAGTTTCAATTTAAAAAAAAAAAAAAGACTAAACCATTGCCAAACACCAGTCCCCAGCATTTATAAGCACAACACCAAAAAGGCTTTCACTGAGACTTACTAGCATGCTCATTTGTTGTTGTTTATGTCAATTTATTTCAGCTGCTGGACAAATATGAGAAAAAACACAACAAAAATTTTAAACTCAAATTTGATATCTTTAAGACATATACTCAAGTCACAAGGCTTTTCAACCCATGGTATAAACTTGTAAGGGATCAAAATCTAAGGAGACAAAAAAAAGAAATAGGAATCCTGAGGAAAAATGGAAAGCCTCACATCAAGAATTGCATTTAGTTATGTATTTGTACATACGTGTCATAGAATTACATCACTTACTGCACTACTATTCAGAAACTACTACAATGCAAGTCTGCACAAACATTCTATATTGAAAACACTGAAATACCACATCACAGGTCCACAAATGCCCTATTTTTAGTTTTGAAGAATTCAGCCTTCAAAAAATATCTGTCACCAGTCTGAAGAAAGACCCTTCAGTCACATTGTTCTATTTGGTACGCTAGACTTGATTAGAGGCAGTTTTACAGAACAAGGGACTATGCAAGGGTGTAGAACCAAACACTTTATATATATACACTTAACTGAAATATACATTCTTAATAAAAGAATTAAGAGAAGCATTTTTCAAATCAAATTTTTCTGTCTTACTACAATGTACTTACCAATCTTGTTCCACTGAATAATAAAAACAGTGTTTGTTTGGTTTTTAGTTTTGACTTAAGCATAAGCTTAGATCATTGCACTGTAAAAAGCTCTTATATCCCAAAATTTAGAAGGATGAACCACTGTCATGGTTTTTTTTTTTTGTGGACAATCCTTGAATTCTATCTTGCAAGTTTTACATACCACTTACTGTGGCCTCACAAAGAAGTTTTAAATCACTGGCCTGCCATTCATGCATCCATGGGATCTTCAATACCATTCTGCACATAGAGCCTTGAGAAAGACTTTTCTCAAAAGACTTAAAAGCCAGCTTAGTTTCTGCAACCCCACACAGAGCAATAGAATTGTACTGCTGCCAAAAAAAGGGCCAACATAGCACACATATCAGTAGTGCTGCCCAACACAAAAAGAACTATTTAAATCAAAGTGTGCTGTGCTGCTAGTTAAAAAAAATATTTTTGTTTACAATCAAAGATACTTAAATTATTGCACACATACCTCCATTTGCAGGGCTTCAGCTAACCCTCGAAGAGCGAACTTTGTTGGAGAATAAGCTGTATAACCAAATAGGCCTAATTGCCCAGCCTGAGATGATACAAACACAATCCTTCCCATTCTTCGTTCCTTCATGGTAGCAATCACTGCTCGGCTCGGGTAAACACTACCCAGATAATTGACTGCCATTAATCTCTGTACAAATGATATTAATATGGTATTTGAGTCACGAATTCAGAATACTTTAGCTGTTTGGTATTATTTATCAAAAATCCCTATTTCAGTATGCTTTAACAATGAAGTTCACTAGATTTGTAGTTCTATCAGCTGGCAAAAGAAACAATTGTTTTCTATTCTACAGCTCCATAAACTGTTTTATAGCTAAAAATCTCACTGCAAGCTAAAAGAAATCCAGTCTACCTACAAGTCTCAATAGCATCCAGGATACTGGTAACACTTAGAACCATACGACCTTCAAGGAAAAAAACATTTGAAGAACATTTGAAGAAAAGTCTAATGTAAAGAGTGTCCAGGAAGCAATCCATTTACATATAATGTATGAAAACATACTGAAGTGAAAGTTTAAAGAGCTTTCTAAATCAGGAAAAAAAGTATGTATTAATGCATTTCAGAGATTTTAATCTTTGATAGGTAAGGGCAAGTCTTTAATTTCACTCTCTAGAAGATTTAAACCACAACTGATAGCCTATACAAGCAATAGAATGGACAATTCAAATTTATTATAAAATTATGCCTATTCAGTCTTTTCAGATTTTTCAATGTTATCTGTAGATGACCGGGGGCTTGAGGGCTGTGGGCATAAAAATAACAAAAATACAGGTATTTGGGGTATTTTTTTTGTCTTTTCATCAGAGAAGCAACTTCTCAAGCTGCAAACTATTTGTGCACCTCAGTTCAACACTGGTAATAGCCAAATTTTTCTTAAACAGGTTAAAAAAATATTTAAAAAACCCAACACGCTTCACCAGAAAAAAAAAAGAGACCGTGTGAAATTCAGTGCTTTTCATTATAAACTATAAAAATACATGCCAGGCTTTTTTGCCATCTTCAGGACACTCTCTAACCCAGTGGGAGAATTCACTGTTCTGACCCAACAATGGACCGTTAGGTGAGAAAATAGAGGTGATCCTTACAAATTTAAAGATACATTCCAATTCTGACAGCTACCACAAATCAAGTGTATCACTATTCATACAAAGTCTGCAAAGACACAGGAATGTAATCTAATTGTTAGAATGTCTGAACAAGAAATCATCATATAATAAAATAAAAGAGTATGCTCACTCACTTCAAAAGAATTCACTTCAATATCCTCAAATTTTCCTGTAACTGATGTTCCTGCACAGTTTACAAGCATGTCAACTGGCCCCAGCTTCTCCTGAGCCTGGAAGAGTGGACAGAGGTCAAGTTGTTCCTTAGCAGTAAAAAACCCCTTCCTATAGCACAGTATCATTATAAGAAACTATTTCTATTAGAAATATGTCACACACAGATAAGCTTCTTAAGATGCATAGGTGAATCAGTTACTACCTCACCTGTTTTAGAACATTCTCCACCTGTTCGTAGTCTTTAGATACATCAACAGAAATACATAGTACAACCTAGAAAAGGAAAGTGAAAGAACATTTTTACAACACAGTCAGTCCAGTAACTGTTGACTCTGAGCCTTTCAAAATGAAACAAACCCCACTAACATATTTTCCAGAAAAACAAGAAGTCTTTTTGACAAGATAGTTCGCACTTCTCCTGCACTGGTGAAAGCAATCTCTGCCCCCTCTAAGCTCCTCCCCCTCACACACACACGTTCCAGTATAATAAAGATTGTATTAAGAATGGATAAGCACTTCAGGATCTTCAAAGAAGCTACTCATGTGCAAAATATAATTTCTAATTTACTGTACTAAGACGCGTTATAACTCCAGTTATTTACATAAAATTTAGTAAAAACTATTCTAAGGCAATCAAAATTCCACAGTGCTACATTTAACTTTCATCAGCACTAAACACAAGTCAAATCATTTGAGTGGCTTCGGCTCATCTTTAAGAAAAACCATTTTTTTTCCACATAATAGAAAGGCATGGTTGCAGAGTGTTGCTCTGAAACTGCAGCATCAGCACTGAAAAAACAAAACAAAAAAAAACAAAACCAAAACTTTTCCAAAAATTTATAAAGCAAGTGTTAAAAACCTGCTAACTTTAGTACTGGCATTGCACGCTACCCACTTATTTTAAAAAATGCTTTTTGAAGAACAGTAGTAAACTTAGTTGCATACTGTTTAATTGGGACATGTCAAGGACAAAGCTAAAATAAAAATTCCATGAGAAACTGACTAGCTGCACAGTGTTGTAAATATCCAAAAAGTAAAGTAATGTGTGTATGTTTACTCCTCGTCTGGAAATCAGAGATTATGGGTTTTAGGTTGAAAGATACAGAAAAATGAAAATAAGCATTGGCCTGGGGGAAACGGCAAGGGAGGCAGGCAGGACAGGACAAGAAAAAACAGATGACAGTGAGATCTAACTTTTGTTGCAGCTAAACTGCAGCTAAACAGTAACTTTCTTGAAAGTTACTGATTACTTTCAGCAAGATGATTTCAGAATCTATGTTTTGAAGCCCATTCAAATCAACTTCTGGCCAAAGGAATCACTGCCATTGGGTTACCACTTACAAACTGTAAGATCGCTACAAACTCCAGTTTGGCCAGGTATTTACAAATAAGCTACCCTCTCTGATGAACCATCAGCAGAGCTTCGGGGCAATTCATCACCTTGAAAGGAGAAGCAACCTCATAGCACAAGAAAAGGAGGGACTCCTTTATTCTTGTTCCAATTTCTATCCTTTCTGTTACTTTGGTCAATTCACTTAAACTCAGTTTGAAGTAAAATAAAAGAGGTCATCATCAGTTTGTAACAAGTATCATCGTGACCGCTTGTCCCAGAGCACGTGGACACACACCAAAAAAAGAGCTTACCACAGCGTAACTAACTGCTTTGGCAGCTACTCATTTGTCAGTTCTGCCTCTGGTCAGACTGCAACACTTCTTAGCTGCATAAACAGAATCTGCTTGCCATTCCTGTACAGCAGGTTGGCTATTCCTGCCTCCCAGCATTGTGTGTAGTTGGACATCAGAGTAAACTTGTGGCACAAGTTACTGGGGGGTCTGCATGCATCTCCCCTTGGGGCATTCATTACATTTTGGAAATATTTATCTTTTATGTAAGTTTGAGAACAAAATAGCAGCTGAACGAAAATAACATTGATTTATTATCTGAATATCTTTGCAAGATCAATGAGAAGGTTAAAAATCTCTGTACCAAAATCGGAGTAGTTGCTTAATATATCAGATCACATAGATTCGTTACTCGTACTGCCAACACCACACTCAGGAACTACCACAGCTTTTATTGACTACTGTCACATTATACAGTTCACCTCTTTGATTCTATTATCATAAGTTCTTTCTTCTGCTATAATATACTGATTACCTTCACTTCAGAGCGTGCACTATAGATCCATGCCTACGACACAGAACATGCTGCCAGAAATGGTCTAATATCCCCAGCCCTGTTCCTCACCTTTTCTTCTAAATATTGCATGGTGTTCGATCATTAATAAAGCTTTCACAATAAATTCAACTCCCAGTGAAGTAACTGGACACATTCTACATTAGGAAAGGGATAAAAAAAAAATTGCAAAACACCCCCAAAAACCCCTAAGGGCAAGGATTTTGTTCCATTGCACACCTATACCCATAAAGGCTGCACTGTCAGTGCTCTAAATAAACTGCATGCAAATGTCTTTAAAGGAACATTTGTCAAATGGTACGTTAAAATGTACATGGATGGAATGTAAAATGTACGTAGACCCTGGCTGTCAACACAACCTGGTTTCACGTATATATCCAAGAGGTGAACAGTGACAGCATATGCTTATGTAAAAAGTAATCTTTCCTGAGGATCTTCGCCTCTTAGCTTGACATCTAATAAATGTTAACAATCTCTGCATACATGATCCATATCAGACATAGTCTTTCTGTACACTCATTCAGCAATCCTTTATACAACTTCTCTCGGTTCAGCTACCCTTACCTCCTAGCTTCTGATGTGCTGTTGCAGTGTGATCCCTGCCCCAGACTCCCTGCTTTTTTCAGTTCTGTTCTTTGCACTTAGATCAGGCAGGCTTCCCTGTGATATTGGCTACAACCAAACAATAGCTACAGAAGAGCCCGCCTACCTACCACTCCCATGGCCTATGCTTAACATGGCTGCAAATCTAAAGCTGCTTCTGCAAAAGCAGTCCTGTTCAGTTCCACACTGGAGCTTGCTCAACCTTGAAGGTACTTTCTGAGATTTTAGCCAAAACTCCTACGAACATGCATGAAGAAATATTCTTGTAAGAAGTCCGCATCTATCAAGCTTGGACAGATTTTAACAAGAACATCCGGACACAGTTTTGACAAGGGATTAACTTTAATGCTACGCTTGGGAAACTACTGGAGCAGCGAAAAGAAAATGGTTATTGGGATTTATTTATTTATTTTTAATGGGCAAAATACAGTTTCTCCTCACCTCAAATGGCTTAGTTTTTCAAATAAAGTTGATCTGAGTAAGGCAGCATGCATAGAAAAAAAAAAGTCAGCTTGAGCCATTTGACAAAAATATAAGGAAGTAAATACAGAATCTTATGTAATAAATGGCGGTATTAAGAAAATTTTGTATCAGCCAGTACTAACATTATTGGATTCTGCTTTTTCCATTGCTTCTTTTCAACAGAATATCCAATTTATCAATTGAAATCCCTTTTCACAGACAAATAAATTGCTTGTATTTGTAATCATGAAAGTAACAACAATTTCTGGAACACAAGAAAGGAGAAGTCAAAGATGTTAACCGTCTCAATACTGTTTCCCCTCTCCCCTTGATTATTAGTACTGTGAAAAAAAATTCTTGCATTTCATCTTGAAGCTGCATATTTTGAACATAGCAAGCTTACCTATTTTAAGCTAGTACCTCCACAAGCTCTAAAATAGTGCCTTTATGCACAAGTGCACTATCTATTCACCAAAGCAGCTTCAGTGTTTAAAAGTCTCAGAATTTCACAAATTTAATTTGTGTATCTTTTACCGTACTTTGCCAGGAAAAGGAATACGGTATGATATAGTGAACTAAACCTGGAAACAAGTATCTAAACTTCTTTCCCAAGACAATAGCTGTATTTATGAATTGCAAAACAAGCAACTGGAAAAATAAAATTGGTTCTTCCACTTCATCTTGTAGCATACAAATGCTTATCAAGTGACTGTACACTGCAGCTATCCCAAAAAGCACACTACACCTACAGCTGGAGACATCAATCCTTTTCTCGAAGAAAAGTGGGCTAATGTACAGCCAGGCAACATCAAATGTAGCAGAGTTCAGAACACCTCATTTAAGCAGACTGGTATTTTTGAATTCAAATACTGAGTCCTCACTCATTTTTGTCAAACAGCTTTTTTTTTAAGACAGTCACTACAACATAGTTTAGGAGTCTTATCTCAAACAAAACACGCAACAGCCACTGTTAGCAGTTATCTTACCTGCTTGTCATTAACAGAATACTTTTCTATTTCCTTCTTTGTCTGCAACAGCTTGTTCTGAAATGGACAGAAGAACAGCTAAAGCATTGCAGTTCTGAGAACAAAATAGTTCAGTATTTCATTAAGACTTAAACACACTCCCTAAAACACACAAAAGTTATCCTCAACAAGTTGTAACACTTTACTCTTATCATTTTACAGATTTATGAATATATGATGAAAACACAAACACCACCAAGCTACCAGAATTCGCTTATCTGTTTTTCATGTTCTAAAGCCAGTAACGACTTCTATTATCAATTTAATGCTTTTGTTTCATACAACTACCCAGAGCACCTAGGACTTAGGTATTAATTTTTCTCCTATATTTTGGTTCTATTTTATGTTTATGTAATATTATATAGACTATTCTGAAGTACTATCACTGTCATAGAATTATCCGAAAAATTAAACTAAAATTTGGTAAATTCAAATTGTCATGCTCATTTCAAGAAAGACTGTGTTAATTCTGACTGCTTTCAAGGTTATGCAATATAAGTTCTGAAGTGTAAGTAAGTTATCAAAGACAGCTGGCACTGAAGCCCCCCAAAAAAGTGCTTTTATTTCCTGAATAATTAGTTTTTCTCTACAAACAGAATAACAACCCATTATGAAAACAGTCATTCCAACTAAATTCTGAATAGCTCTTAGAAAAACCCAAAGCAACACTTTTTCCTTCAAAGCTGTCTTGATGAAAGTATGATATGCTGCTGATTAGACACCAAAATACATGTTAAGAGTTGTCTTTGATCCCCCAGTTGTCACTTACTGGAAGGAAATTCTACAGTTTTAAAAGAATATAGGGTTTTTACTGCTTTTGTCCTCTGCCACGGATCTAGACAATGAAACAATTAATGCCATTAACAGAAGTGACAGCAGTAGCAGAAATTTAAGGCAAGATAATCACAAATTCCATGTTGGACTATACTCCTTGAAAAGGCAGCCACCTCTCTTCAAATGCATTAATTTGAAGTGTTTAGGATCCCCTTAAAATAAACACCAAAGAAAGTATGAATAATTATAAATTCCAAAATTACTCCCCACCTATAGAGATTTTGTTAACAGAGTTTAGCCAGTAAAAATACACATACACTTACCTCATCCCGAGCAATCAGTGTTATGAAAGCACCTTGCTTATAACATTCAATAGCAATACATTTTCCAATTCCACTGGAACCTCCAGTTACCTAAAAGTTATTTGAAAATGGCAGTGTTAGTCCACTATTCTCATCTCTTCTCTCATATGGTAAGAGTCCAATTAAATGAAAATTCTAAAAATATACTGAGATTACAATACCACTAAATGAGGTATAAGTACAGTAGATACACTAAAGTTAGTTTACTTATTGGGTATGAATGGAAAGTAAGATCTGAATAGATCAATGACCATTTGTTTATACCCCAAAACAAGTTTTACCTCAGTGGTTTTGGTTTTTTTTTCCTTGTTTCTTACATCAGGCACACTTTGACCCACTCCCACATGGGCTGTCCATACGCTTTTGAGTAACTTTTGTATGCTATTTCTAAAAGCAGAAGCAGTTAAAAGTTTGAAATCACCATTAATGTCAGCCATAATAATACAGTTACATACTGCCCTTCTATACCTGGCTGCAGTAGAAATTTGTAAAATTAACAACCGTAGATTGCCTGCTGAAGATACTATCTCATAAACAGAAAATACCTTCTTTCTCATTAAAAAAATTTAATTAATTCAACAGTTGTCCCTGCCAGTCTGGATCCTGAATTCTCCATGCCATCCCACAATTCCAGTTTTGCGGGGATGCCAGCACCTAAACTTCCATTACCTTTTCTTCGTTCTCTAAACTGTAACACTGAATAGTTTTATACATAAACAGGAAATTAATAGTTTGCCCATAGACAAATGCAGGGTGATGACTACAGCCCTGCACCATGTGTTGCGGGAGGATACACTGCCAAATAATGCTAATAGACAGGTTAAATTCATCTTAATACCTCTCTCACTAGCCTCAATAAACCTACTTATAAACTCCGTGCCGAGTAAGATGTGGATGACAATCCTGACCTCTCTTTTTGACTAAAACAAAAATGTCTGCCTGTCTGACGCTGCTTTTAGATGACTTGTTCATTTAAGCCTAGTCTGCATGTGCCTTCAGTCCTTAAGCAAACACTGGTATCTTCCCTATATACCCAAATTATTCGAATTTTCTTTTAACAGCATATGAAGAGGCTGTAACTGGTAAAATATTGGAACAAAATGCCTAGAAGCCGTTATTGAAAAAAAATTCTGTTGATGAAATGAATTCTGAAATACAGATTTCCTAATAATTTGAAAAATAAGTGATTCAGATTGTTCTGGAAATCATTTTTTGTTCTTTATCAAAGCCTTTCAAAAGGCTTCAGAGAAAGTAAGGTATCACCTCCATTTAAAGTCTGAGAAAAAAATTGAGCTAATTAGTGGAAGAGCAAAGATCCCCAATCTCTAACTACACACCCTATCAAAAGCCTTTTGTTGTCTCCTCATCTGCCAATGCCCCAGTTTTGTTTTCAGAGCTGCATTATCCATAAAATTCTTTCTGCTCCTGGAGGCAGTAAAGTCAGAAGTATGTTCCCATGAGTCACTAAACTCTTCTTTCATATGAGTATTTTATCACTAATCTTGAAAAATAGCTTTGTGTAAATCAAATAATCCCAGCAAACAAAGATTTACAACACAGACCATGGTTTGATTGGTTAATCTACAGTCACAAATAGGCTGAGATTGGGTGTAACATTCACAAAGATTAATTTCAGCTCTTTAAGCTTCCTCTATTATTAGAGATAGCTGCTTCAAATTAGCTTCTAACTGACTCTCTTTGCAAGATTCGCTTCACACTACACTAACATTTGAGGGTGACTCCAAGATGCATGTCCTGTACTGGAAATGTGAAACCTGGTCTGTAGAGTTCTGAACCAAGGATGACCCCATTCAAAATAAATTAAGTCTGTGACTTCAACAGAACGCAATAATAATTTAATGCTTCACGATGGAAAGCAGTTAAGAATTTTAGTGTATTCCCCATGTAGCTTGCAAGATTTCAATACATCTCAGCAAAGATTAAAAGACTCAGTTTGATACATTCAGGCAAACCTCAGTTCCATAGTACTCATGAGTTGCTTCGACAGATTTTCAACAGCAGCAGGTACACCAGCACATGAACTAATCATTGTACATGGAAGATGGCTCCAATTTTTGTTATAGCATGGAGAGATAGCTGATTGCTGCCTGCACAAACCGTTGAGTATCATGAACAGGTCAACTGCACCAGTGCTTGAGGAATTCTCTGAAGGTGGAGGTATTGGCACCAAGCCTCTGGCTTGTCAGACAACGCTGACACTCATTTCAGAAAGACAAGGTCTGAAGTCACGCAAGAAGCGGGAAAAGGAAGTTTTTATTCATGGTCACACCCAAGAACACTGGACAGGGCCCGTATCAGATAGGTCAGTGACAAAAGGCAGTATCAATTAGCTGGGAACTTTAGCATGTAGACTTAGTCTAAGCAAATTTATGAAGTCTGTTAGGTAGGTAAGTTACTAACATAGATGCTCAGAACTAAAGGAAGAGCCCACATCTGCTTCATTAAACAAGACGTTATTATGGTTACTTACCCTTGTGGCCAATAGTTTTACAGTGCTACCGCATTTCGAGACATTTAAATTGCCACTGATCCCATTTCTAAATTTCACTGTAACCCAGCCTCAGAGGAGCAAAAATAAAAATCTGGTCATAGCAACTCAAAACACATAGTAATTTCTTGACAGGAAGGGACAATTAAATCCTAGTATTAATTTGGATGTTTAGAATGCAATACTACCAGCCCTTGGGCAGTGTTATTAAGCTGTTTCTGCATTTGAGAAGAACAGGTACCAAATTAGCTATTCCAAAAAGGGTCTGGCTCCAACTTCTCGAGCTATTATCCTTGTAACAGAGCTCGGCTTCTAAGGATCATAGGGTTTATTTCCCCCTTGATAAATGGAAATGTTGTGGCAAGGTACAGAGAATTGCCGTGTTTGACCTTCAAATTTGAGATACTGGAAATTCACTTCAATTGATGAGACTCCAAATTAACAGAACTGTCATCAGGAATGATCAAAATCAAGACTTGATTGATGCGGTATCTCCAACAGAGCTTATGAACTTTCACTTAGCACTGGATAAAAGCTGGCTTCATGCTTTTAGACTGTGCTCTTAACAGAAGGTGTTTAGTTCCACTGACACAGAACATCCCTGTAATCTGCTCTGAGTGGTCAGTATGCCTGACTAGACTCAAAATGACCTCTTGTCCAACCACTCAGATGCATCCAAACCACAGATCGTACCACTCCCAACACAAGAGCTACAATGCTAAGACACCAAGATTGGCCATCATTAAAGCTGACCGCAATTATCAAACTGGGTGCTGCGCAGAAGTGGTTAAACTACTTCTAGACTAGAGATGGCCCTTATGCATGTGGATTTGGCATGATCATCCTGAACTACGTCCAGGAGATAATCCCAGGCAGAGAACATCTTTACATTTTCTGCCATTGTTAGTCCACAAACTTTGATAAACCATATTCATACCACCGAGATCTCGGGGGTTTTTGCAGAAATTTCAACTTGATTTTAGAAAGATTAAGGCTGAAACAAGGAGGGGAAGGTTAGAATTGGTATATCAGCAAACAGTTTCCAAACATCACTCATGATATTTACAGAAGGCTGCTTTTGCCCTAACATCTTAAGTTTTTGTTGCATTCTGCTCAATCACACAAAGTACCTTTGTAGACAAGTGGAAAGAGAACAGAGAGAACGTGTGTAGGGCAGGTGTCCCTGACAAAAGGCAGTTAAATGTGATACAAGTGAGCATGATGCACATGAAGCAGTGATGACCGCCCTATCCTATTTTCATTTTCTTGACTACTATTAAAACCAGCTACCAAAATAATAGCTTATTCTCACAGAACAGGTCATGTGTGCTAGTATATAGCCTGAGACCCAAGGAGAAAAAGACAATGGCAAAATAAAAGATGTATAAAATAGTCTTCCGGGTTTCAAAGTATGGAGAAGAAATCTTTTACATCCTTTATTTAAGAACGCTTTTCTAGTCAAGCTAGAAACAAAGCAAGTAGTATTAAACACCTAAAAACCACTTTGTGTTAAGTAAGCTAAACCTGATGCTTCGGCCAATTTTATACCAGAGAAGTCTTTTTTATTTAGTGGTGCTCACTGGGGTCACCAAAATACATAGCAGATAAGAGGGGGGAAAACCCCCACAAGATTAGACCACTAGTAATTTGGAGTTCCATAGACTCTTATTCTGAATAGCAGTCCTTTTCTTTTCTAAGAAAAAGAGGCTCCTACAATCATGGTTCCTCCAGAAAGCATGCCTTGCCTAACACAGCAAGCACTTCCATCATGCAAGTGGCTCTGGGAGAGGACAGAGAAAATAAACACAAGTTTTCAAATTTCTATACCAAGAGGCAGCCAGGGTCAGTTACTTAGCCGTAACTCAAACATCTGTTAACCGTAACTGTTATAAGTGAAGAAAAATCCTTTTTATGAAGGATTAAGAGCAAAAAGAATGATGATTGAAGTTGAAAATTTAGTTACTGGTACATAATAGCATCTGAAGTTGCCCAATGACCTTCCTTCAGAAACATAACAGATATATTTTCATGATACTTTCAACAGGCCCCCAGAAAGAAGAGTTTCTAGGTAAGAATAACTTTTTCTGCTTCAGAAAAACAATTTATTCAAGTGTATCGTGAAAAATTATACTTACTAGGCAATGATAATCACCCTCTTGACAGGGCTTAACCAGCTAAATACAGAATTTGTAGGTCTTTATTCTTTATTTCAAGACTGGGTTTAACCAAGGCCCGACAAAGATAACCAAATGTTAATCTACAGTCTTACCTGAATCAAGTCATAAACTAAAAAGAATTTACATATGCAGATCACTTAAACAGATTTTGATATTTTTCTGTGAGAAGACGTCAAAGAAGTCCTTAGGTAATGTTACGGTCCTTAAGTATTTTCATGAAGTCTCAGTCATTTCAGTAGCAGGGAACACTTACATCCGGTATACAGTGTAAGAATTCACTTTACACACACAACATGGAAAGCCTCCCTGAACAAAATTTCTGATTTACAGTACCATCATTCATTATTTTTACTTATGCATTACACTAGAAAATTTGAAATCCAAATGCACAAGCTAATAATGGTGGACATTATTAACAGCATCTACAAATCTAAGAACTAGTGAACTCTGAAACAACTGCTCCATACTTCAAGAGCATAACTAAAGTCAAAATAATACAAGTAGTTCTGCCAGTGGCAACACTAATAAAATTGTTTACCTGCAGATTTTGATGTGTATCATCAAGTTAAATATATCTACAGCCTTTTCCTCCATCAATATAATAACATAGTTACTTCTCTAACTGGACTCCTAATTTTATAAGACTTGCAGGAATACTGTTTTTGAGACTTCCACTTCTATCAAATTTAACTTAAACTGCTAACATAATTAATGGCAGTGGCTACAGGGAGAAGGTTTCTCTAACAAGAATATTCTCATAATTTTCAATGTGAACTTTCTTAAATGAACCATTCTGATTACAAGAACCAGCACAGCAGCTTTTAAAGAGTTTCATCACATAAAGAACACAAAAAACTTGGGACAATCACAATATATAAAAAAAAAAACAGCAAAATTTTGGAATAAAATCCATTAAACTTTTTATTGTTTGCTATTCTATTTCTGCATAAAAGTCACAGAAAGTCTGGTTCATCTTTGCTTTTAAACAATGTCAAAGGGTTCCTAAAATCCTATTGAAGGGTTCCTCCTTAGCAAGCATTAATTCTGTGGGAAGAGCCATAACCAGAGAACCTTAATGCAAGCTCGAACACACCTCACACAGTATGATGCTGTAAAGCCAGTTACAGCATCCAAATAACACCTATTACATAAAGCAACTTGGGAATACTGTTGCAACTTGGACAGGTCTAAATTGTTCTGGGGACAGCTTCATCCTCCAGAGAAGAGCTCTAAAAATAACACTAAAAAACCAAAACCAAAAAAGCATCATACAGAGCTAAAAAAAATAATTAAAAATTAACTTAGAGTAGCTGTAAATTCATTTGCACCTAAATGGTCTAACTTCTGGATTATCTCAAACTCTCACTGTAAGAAAGGGCATCTGCTACCTACTCAGCCCTTAAAATCAAATTTAACCAAACAGTAAACTACAACTTCTCTGCATACTACATACCTTAAAGATTTAAAGCTAAGTTAAAAGAACTGATTCTAGGACCCTGATCCTTTCAATTACTTAATTTATTTGCTCTCATATATCCAAACACACTACTTTGTGATCCACCTGAAAGCGCCTGGGTATTGTTCCCCTTTCTCCCACGCCTCAGCCGCACACCCATACAACTTCCAGTGGTGTGCTACCCATGAACTGTTTCAGCAGTATGTTCTGAACTCTTCCTTCTAAAGACTGACTTATACCATCTTGACTAGAGTCAGTAAAAATATTGCTCATAGACATCTGTATCTATGTACTTAAAGACAAAAAGGTGCATGAGAGTCATCTGACTGCTCCTCTCTATTAGCCTTCCCATTTCCTCATGTCTGACTTGTTTTTTAGACCAAGGAAACCATAGATTTTTGTCTTTTGTTCAGGAGCGCACACACCTTGGGAGACGCTACAAGAAAACAAAACTCAAGGTGACCGGTAACTGCGAGAGTACAAAAGGAATGTCTCAAAAAGTCAACATTAAGACTGAAGATGGCTTGCATTGCTGGTGACTCAGAAGATCGCCTTAAGCCAACCGAGATAGAGAGCGGTTGTCAGAGTCATCTGTACAGGTCATTTCCTTATCGCTCGGAGTTGCGGCTCCCATGTTTCGGTACCTTGGGGTGTTACCGCCAGGATTCCCTGCAATCCCGCCGCCACCCCTAACGCCGAACCTATCCGGCGCGGCCCTCCGCCACCAGCCCCCCGCCGGCCACCCGCCTGCAGGGACCGCCCTCCCGCAGGCTCCGCCGGAGCCGCCCCTACCCCCGCCGCCGTTCCTCCGCTCACCCCCACCCCGGAGCGGGGCCGCCCCCACAGGGGACCCTAAGGCCGCCATGCCTCCCCTGTGCCAGCTTCCCCATAGCGCTGGGCGCCCACCTCGGCAGCAGCGGTCTCCCGCCCTCCCTTCCCCCCGACCCAACGGACACAACGGCCGACGGCGGCTCGCGAGGAAGGCCCTGCCAACGGCCCGCTCCCTCAGCGCGGCAACCGGGACCCCCCTCCCGCTCCTCCTCGCCCGGCGCGTCCCACTCACCACGACGTGAGCGCCGGGCAGCTTGAGGGGCTTGGGGCTGATGAGCGGCGACACCATGTAGAGGAGGAGGACGAAGGCCACGATGAAGGCGACGGCCAGGAGCAGCATGGCGCGGGCTGCGCCGGCGGAAGGATGGCGACGAGCAGGTGTGGGGGGACGGGGACGAATCCCCTCAGGCAGCGGCGATAGCAACTGCTGCAGCGGGGAAGGAGCCGCAGCCCGGCGCAGCAACAGCCGCCCGCCTGTGCCGCGGCACGGGAGCCAGCGAGGGGGAGGAGAGGAGGAGGAGGAGGAGGGCCCAGCCGCTGCTCCGCCACCTGATTGGCTGCCGCGGCGGGCGCGGGCCTGCGCCTTCGGATTGGCCGGCGAGGGGAGGGGAAGGCGCCCGCGGATTGGCCGAGGGGCGGGAAGGCGCTCGGAGATTGGCGCCCGAGGGGCTTTTCAGGGTCACCGTCGGAGGCGATAAGGGGCCGGCGGGGAGGGGAAGAGAGCGCCGCTCGCGGTGGGGGGTCGCGGGCGGGGCGCCTCCTAGGGGCGGGGCGGGAGCGCTGCGCCCTGCTGCCCCCCGCGGGGTCTTCGGTCCGGGGGGTGGCGGGGACCTTGGCCCGTCACGTGGGNTGGAGAACTGAGGGGAGGGGAGGGGAGGGGAGGCGAAGCCGGGATTCCCCGGAGGTGAGGGAGGAAGAGCTCCGGCCCTTAGGAAGGTGCCGGCTCTTTGCGAGAGGCTTGCTTCAGCGAGCGTCCCCTTCCCCTGGGCTTGCCGCTGCCCTCGGGCCGGTGTGCGCCGGCTCCCTGTGGAGAGATGCGTCTGCGCAGTGTTTGCCCCAAATGCCCCTTTCCTGAGGAAATAAATGCCGGTTTTAGGGGAGGGGAGAATTAAAAAAAAAAAGCCACGTTGGTTAAGCCTGGCAATATTAAGCGCTTATCTTGGCTTCTTTGTGTGCTCACAAAAACGTCTTGAATATTAAGCACCTGTTTGTACACAAAGTTTTTAATACATTGCCTGAGGTTACCAATTGGCGTAGGTAAAATGGTGGAGATGTGTCAGCCCGTTCCTTCGACGCGCTCTCGGAAAGGGGCGAAAGCAGAGAGTACTCCCTTGTATGGGAAAACATCATCCTGTGTGTCAGTGAAGTAGAAAACATAAACGTTTTATGAAAGATAATTAACTGACTTTATCACGGGCGGGTTTTAAAGCCTATTTTACATCATCGCCTCCAGTAGAAACAGACGTGGATTCTGCGAGACTCGGTTTTCAGAGCAGTTGAGCTCTGCCAGTTTCTCCGGGCTGCAGGTGGAGCTAAGGCTGCTTCCCATGTTCTGAAATCTAAATCTGAGGGTTTTATTCAGCATGCTGTTCCCGGCTGGGTGAAACTACAGGTTTTTCATGTTATTCGCATGAAAAAAAGATAAAAGCGTGGTTTTCAGCTTTAAGGCGTAATACTCAAACAAAGATTAAAACAAAGAAACAAAAAACCCTTCCAGAGCAGCGCAAATAAAATAACTCCATATATTTGACTTAGATGTTTATTTCGTATAAATTCCTGCATTTTATGTTTTTTTTTAATTTAAGGTTTAATTAATTGTGACTGAAAAACTCCCTCAAATTACTTTTTCTCACTAGTTATTATGCAGTTGTTGACTTGTACAAAATAGTTAAAAAAAAAAAAAAATAAACAAGAAAACCCAAAAACCCCTAGGCAAGAGGGTGTGCAGAAGGGTGTGAAAATAATATTGAAGAGGAGATTAGAAGTAGCGAGTAGGCGGAAATGGGAACAGAGATGTGGGCAGGGATTATGCAGTTTTCAAGGTGAGAACAAAGAACCTGAATTTGACGCAGTAAAAGGATGAGAAACCAAGAATTAGTCTTGAAATGGGATTGACCTGGAATATGTCTTTGGTGGCATTTTGAGTTCAGTCCTGCAGAGGTGGAGGTATGAGGAAATGAGAGGAAGAAATCGTGCATAAGATGATGCTTGGCTGCTACAGTGTCAACAATGGAAGCTGATTAGCGATCCATCTAAGAAAAGACAGAATGTTAATTACTTTGTTAGCAGAAGTAAAAATAAGATGTGGACTGGAAAAAGCAACAATCGAATTATGTTCATTTTCTCTTTTACATGTAGGACAGTCTATATGTGTTATCTTTCCAACAATATTAAATTAACACAAAAAAAGGAGATTAATCAGGTAATAACTATAGGCTATTTATAGACTTCCACCACAGAAGATGGTGAGACTTTCAAAGCTCAAATGTCAGCAGTATGGAGATAAAGCAAAGCAGACAGAGATAAATCCCTCTTTCACAATACAATATCACTCAACATCAAGGTGAGGTGAGGGCATGGGTGCAAGAAGTAATCTGCAGTAAATTTCTAGTAAAATGAAGATTAGGTAGGGGGCCTTTAAAAGTCTTGAACACATGATAGGGTCCTGATCAGTCACAGTTATGATCACATCTTACCACATTTCGAAAGGCTGCCTAGACTAACATGGAGTTCCCTTATAGTAGATTTTATAGAGAAATCCATGCTGCTTTTTTTCTTTTGGCTAAGAGGCCACCTTACAGCCTTGGGGTTTGCAATGCAGCTCTGATAATGTCTGCTCTTGTTTTGTTCTCTAGACTGTAAAGTACTGTGTATTTCTGTGTGAAAAATATATTCGAAGGTGAAGACCTTATGAACTGCATATAGTTCACGACTGAATTCCCAGCAGATTTTTTGGATTCTTTTTAAGTATGCCGGCGGAAACTAAAGTTTGCCTTCCCAGAGTTATCTGGTTTGTATTCATCTCATATGACCTCATTCACAGAGGAAACACATTCCTGGCACAAGGAAATTGTTTACTATAAAACTGTTTTCTCAATGACTGTTGAACTGGAAATTGAACACTAACTTAAACATCATTGCTCTCCAGTCCGAACTGAAGTTGTTCATAAAGCAATACTTAATTAATCTGACCTTCATGAATAACATCACAAAGTGTCTGATTTTAAAGAGCAAGCTGAGCATGTCTGTATATATGCCGAGAGCTGGGAAGGAAAAAGAATGGATAAAACATGCTCATTGCTTTGCTAATTAATCTTTGGAAGAAGCTTCAATGCAAGTGATGTGTTTAGAGAAGGCAAGGGAATACAATACAAGCAGATGAAAGCAGCCAAACTATATGAGCTGTTGCAGCTGTGGTTTTCTGCTTCCTCGGTTTTGTTAATTTAAATCTTTCAACAGGCTTTTGCAATAACAATATTGTGGGTTGTGATATTCAGTATGAACCAAAGCGTGGCAACTAAAGAATCAAAGTAGTCATTTAAACATGGAAACAAATTTGTGAATTAGTAATATTACAGCACAAATGGCTGATATTACAAGTGTCCTTTTCATAGCATCACTGAATACCGGGTTGTAAGGGACTTCAAGGATCATGTGGTCCAACCTTTCTTGGTAAAAGCACAGTCTAGACAAGAAGACCCAGCACCCTGTCCACCTGAATCTTA
>VYZM01001913.1:208698-266671 GCA_013398915.1 Dromas ardeola
TAGCCACCCTTTAAATACTGGAACATGGTGATAAGGTCTCCGCTAAGCCTTCTTTTCTCAAGGCTGAACAAACCCAATTCTCTCAGCCTTTCCTCATAGGGCAGGCTTCCCAGTCCTTGGATCATCTCTGTGGCCCTTCTCTGGACCTGCTCCAGCCTGTCCACATCTTTTTTGCATAGCGGGGACCAAAACTGAACACAGTAATGCTCCAGGTTTGCCGGTGATGTATACATATATAGCCCAGCCACCAGCCTCTTTTCCCAGGGCTTCTGCAGCTGTTTTGGGATGAAGACACTGGAACAAAAATGCCGAAAACACTATTTATATCAGATTTTTGTCTTCACACTGTTCTTCAAGTTTATTTAACTGTTTAATGTGTTTTCCATAGTTGTTTAAAGAAAAAAAAAAGGTAAAACAATGTCCAAAATTAACTACTTGTAAATTGTGAATCATTATCTGTTATAATGAATGTATTTTTTATTTTATGCTGAAGAACTAACTGTACTGATATTTTGCATATTGAGCAGCGGATCTATTGAAATAAAATTAATGACAACCCAGTAGTAAAAGGAAATCCCTACTGTCTAATTTAAAACAGCAGAAATTAAATTTGGGACCAAGATGATCTTGAATTAGTTAGTATTTGTGTTTCATTTCATTTGGTACACCTACTTGTGCCAGAGTTCGGACTGGAACAATTTTTTGTTCATGCTTGGACATTAGAGACTCCTTTAGCTTGCCATATGTTCCTGTGGATGGTGGTGGGTTGGAGGAGAAGGCTGAGCGGCTTCCCTCTCCTCGGGGGGGCATGGAAATCGCGCTGAAGCAAGTACTGCTGGAAGCAGGCGGGAAGGGGCGCAGGAGGGAACAGGCTGCGGATGTCCTCTGCATTGGGGAAGGCTCAGGGCTAAAAGTTTTCGGTGTCTGTCAGAAATGAGCGTAGGCTTTTCGCACAGGGACGTCCTCTTTGTCTCTTGACATAAGAGCATCCATTCTCAATTGTTCTTATCGCCTCCAAAATTGTATTTAAGCAGTTCGTTATGATGGAAGTTTGCGTTACAAGGCAGCACGCATGATGTTATTGATACCAACGGTTGTCTGACCAGATGAAGCCTCAGAGACATGAAGCGTGTGTTTGCCTGGCCCAGAAGCCATGCCAGGTTGTACAATCCCCCCACTATCTGGCTGCCGAGCCCACGGCACCGCACCCAGCCCCTGGGAACCGACCGCCGGGACACCGTGATTGAACGCGTACAGGAAAATGCACTGCAGAAGCGGCACGCTGGCGAGTTGGAAAATGTAGTTCCACCAAAACTGCATTCCTCTCAGATGCAGTAAGTATGATTTTTCTCCACTACTTATTCTACCTTGAGTGCTGGGTAAGGGGATGTTTTGATTCGTAATAGAAAGCGACTGTTTTTCTAAGAAAAGCAGAGTCTTGTAGCTTGCAGCAGAGTTCTGTAGCTTGCAGAAAGCTGAGTCCTTGTATTTGGGAGGTCTTCATCCTAAAATTGGTCTGTAGAGCCATTCTTACAATAACAGTATTTCAAGATGTGACGCGTCAGTCTTTTCTGCAGGTGTTTTGGCTTTCCATGCCTCCCCCTGCAACCTTCCACTTCTCAGCGCTGCGGTAGTGCCTTTCCTCCTTTGCCAGAGAGCTTGGATGCCATAACTCTTTTCTCCATCCTGGTGGCAGCTGCCCCCCTTTCCCTGGGCGTCTTAGGGGAGAGCTGAACTGCTGAACGCATGAAGCAAGGATCTGCCATCCACAGGGAGCGAAGAAGTTGTGCTTCAACGGGGAACCTGTGCTTCAGGGGGGTGGAAGAGGAGAAGACGGCGGTGCTGTGCTTAGTGTGGGGTGGCACCTACCTCCCCCCCGGGAAACTGGATAATGAGAGAAAGGGAAGAGTCTGGTAGACCCAAGAGACCCCACTGATCCCTGGTTTAACAAACCTGCAGTAAGTATTGTAATCCTTTTTTTTTTTTTTGCCTGAGAACAGTAAGGTAAGGGGACGATTACCATGGTTTCACCTGCCCTTGCTCCCTACCCATCTAGAAAATCCANGAGAACAGTAAGGTAAGGTGAAGATTACCATGGTTTCACCTGCCCTTGCTCCCTACCCATCTAGAAAATCCACAGCTGCTGTGGCTTGCAGTTACCATCTCTAAGCTGAGGCTGTTACACTGTGACAGGGTGGGCTTTAATACAGAAGTTCACCTAGAGAGGAATTAGCTCCTTGCTCACTACGTTTTTAGGTCTTCAGATAGTAATTCTAGGCGGACGGCGGAGGGAGGAAGCCTTTCCTGGTTGTTTTCAGTTAAGTCATTCAGGAATTACAATTGAAGCTATCCCATTGCTTGAGCAATGTTTGTATCCTGTTTTGCCTTTCCTCAGAGGCAGTCTTTCACTTATTTCTGTCATTATTACCTTCCTGGATATGTATTTTCATGAATGCTTTCACTTTTTAGCCAGATAGGGAACATTTTTGTGATTATGCTTCCAGCAACTTCTGGCCAATTTCTTTCACTTTACCGGATTTCTGCTCAGCAAATCTGCTCCCACCCAAGCCACTGTTGTTGTTTTTCCAAAATAGGTGCAATTTTGTGCTTTACATCGTGCCTTTGGAAACACGTGCCTCTAGGTAATCTTTGAAGATTGACAGGTCCTAAACTTCTGTGAGTTTGCTCTGCTTTGGGATTAAGGTACCAGTTACACCACCCCAAGTCATTCAGTCAAGCTGCGTCTATTATGCGCATATTCACATGACTCAATCTTATTACAAAAGATCAAGTTAAGAATTTGCAGTCTCTGGTTTCTCACAAACTTACCTTTTGTAGGCAGTCGTCTTTGCTAGTTTCGGTGCTTGTAAAGCTGCCGAGTTGCTCTCCAGATCTTCTTCGTGCCTCTCGGCCACAACATTTCACGTTTCTAGAGCTGCTTGCCCTGCCCCACCTCGCTGGTGGGAGAGCTTCGTACTCTCCCATTGCTCTCTGCTTTGTAGCTTAAAAATACTGGGAGAACTGAAATTACCTCCTCCAGGTTCATGCCAGGTTCTCTTTCAGAGCAATTCAGAGAACTTTGTTTGCTCAATCTTTCAACATGAAATAAGTCTGTTTCCAGTTCCAGGTAACGCGCTGGATTTACGCACCACTGGCAAGAGGCCGGTGTTTGCGTCTTGGGTGCAATTACACAACATCTGCCCTTGTTATCAGGCCCTGATAAATTATCTTTCGCACACACGCTGCAGGGAAGCTGCTGTTCCGCAATGGAAATTTAGAAGATCTCTTGTAGGTAGCTCAGTTCTCCTCCTGAAACGAGTACAAAATAGCTTGCTGAAAACAAGGAAACTTCCACTTTCAGCCATTTCTCCCCCTTGCGTTGCTATCAAACGCTTCGGAGTTGCTTGCGCTCCTCCAAGCCTGTCTCCATCCTCTAACGGCGCAGCCCATTGCCGCACGGCTGTCAGCCAGGGAGAGGACAGCACGTACAGATGGGCCCTGTCGCTTTGAAGGGAAAAAGGGAAATCAGAGCCACTCTGTCAGCTTTTGCTTTGCTGCGTATGAGCTCGCTTTGGTATAAACACTGGAGAAATAGGAACGTAAAAAGCTTTGAAATAGGATTTAAAAAGGAATCCGTGCCTTATCTTCCATTTGAGAAAAAAAAAAAAAGGCGTGAAGGACAGAGGGTAGGTCAGACAAGAAAAGAAAGAAAGCGAAATTAGAGAGAAGAGCAAAAAAAGAGAATACTACTCAAAAAGCAACAGGAAAGAGGCAGGCATAGATTGCCAATTAACATTTTGCATCAAAGGAAAGTACTGATCAAACCCTTTTCCTTCTTCTAAGAAGTATCATGTGTTTCCAGTATCTACTGCAGTGAAGTGAGCATGCTTTACGCAAAATGTGGCCCAAGAGAATAAGGCTGATAGCCGCAAAGCTTGTGGAAACCATTTTATACAGCTGACAACTAGGACTAGAACAGGACAAAACCCCACAGGAGCCCACAGCATCAGCATCGCTGCCTTGGTTCACCAGTTGATTTCCACCCTGTGCTGGCTGCAGGAGATCTGAGGCACAGACCAGTGTCTCACTCCACACGCACCTCTAGATGCATTTACACCATGTAGAATCATAGAATAGTTTGGGTTGGAAGGGACCTTTAAAGGTCATCTAGTCCAACCTCCCTGCAATGAGCAGGGACATCTTCAACTAGATCAGGTTGCTCAAAGCCCCATCCAACCTGACCTTGAATGTCTCCAGGGATGGAGCATCTACCACCTCTCTGGGCAACCTGTTCCAGTGTTTCACCACCGTCATCGTGAAAAATGTCTTCCTTGTATCTACTCTAAATCTTCCCTCTTTTAGTTTAAAACCATTACCCCTTGTCCTATCACAACAGGCTCTATTGAAAAGTCTGTCCCCATCTTTCTTATAAGCCCCCTGTAAGTACTGAAAGGCCACAGTAAGGTCCACCCGGAGCCTTCTCTTCTCCAGGCTGAACAACCCCAACTCCCTCAGCCTGTCCTCATAGGAGAGGTGCTCCATTCCTCTGATCATCTTTGTCTCCCTCCTCTAGACCTGCTCCAACAGGTCCATGCCTTCCCTGTACTGAGGACTCCAGAGCTGGACGCAGTACTCCAGGTGGGGTCTCACCAGAGCAGAGTAGAGGGGGAGAATCACCTCCCTTGACCTGCTGGCCACGTTGCTTTTAATAAAGCCCAGGATACAGTTGGCTTTCTGGGCTGTAAGCGCACATTGCCAGCTCACGTCCAGCTTTTCACCCACCAGTACCCCCGATCCTTCTCTGCTGAGCTGCTCTCAATCCCTTCATCCCCCAGCCTGGATTGATACCAGGGGTTGCTCTGACTGAAGTGCAGAACTTTGCACTTGGCCTGGTTGAACCTCATGAGGTTCACATGGGCCCACTTCTTGAGCTTGTACAGGTCCCTCTGGATGGCATCCCGTCTTGTAGAGCCTCAGACTGCCCAGGAAGAACACCAGCACTATTCCCCACACCCCCCCAAATCTCCACAAATGCTCCACCACATTAATTCCCTGCTGGCCTGAGCCCATCTAAACCTGAAAGAGCAAGCACCTCGCAGGGCTACAAGTGCTGGATGAAGGTAATGTTGCAGGAACTCCCTGCTGTGCCTTTGGTAGGTTGTCACGCAGGTACGTGCACCTTCTTGAGGTGTTTGTAACCAGCGTATCTAAAGGCTGGGTTGAAGGAGGATGGGGCCAGGCTCTTTTCAGTGGTTCCCAGTAACAGGACAGGGGGGAACGGGGACAAGCTGGAACACAGGAAGTTCCGATCAAATATGAGGAAAAACTTCTTTATGGTGGGGGTGACAGAGCACTGGAACAGGCTGCCCAGGGAGGATGTGGAGTCCCCTTCTCTGGAGACTTCCAAGACCCGTCTGGATGCAGTCCTGAGTAATGTGCTCTAGGCAATCCTGCTTTAGCAGGGGAGTTGGACTAGATGATCTCTAGAGGTCCCTTCCAACTCTGAAATTCCATGATATGGCTATGCCTGTGTCTCACAGCCCTCTGTGCATTTAGGCAGTGACGATATCTATTTATATGGGCATCCCTTCTCTATCTGAGGCTGGTGAGGGGACAGAGAAGATGAAGGGCAGAGGGACGGTTTTAGGCTCTGTGGCTCCCGTGGAAACTATTGCTGTGCTGCAGCTACACAAGGTTTGCTGTCAGGCAGGGAAACCAGCTGCTTGCTTCCATGCTGGCAGTGGACATGTGCGTCATGAGCATGAGGTTTTTCGGGCAGGTAAAAACAAACTTAAAACATTTTTAAATCATAGAGACAGAAGAAGGCTGGACATGAACACACAAGTCCATATCAAAACAAGAGCAGGTGTAAAGATTAAAAAAAACAGCCCAGTAATTGCTTTGCTGTTTGGTTGTGTACAGAAAAATTCATGGCTGTGATTAATTCATTAAAATATCATTAAAACTCCAAGTGAGCTCAGGCTCAGCCAGGCAAGAGCATGAGCATTTCAGCTGGCATTTTAAATGGCACATTTGAAAACAGTAATCAGCTACCTTTCCAGATTTTCTAAAATATTACAAAAAAAAAAGGAAAAGGCCTTGACAGGTCAGAGCATCCTGGCTACCACCCATGCTCCAGCCTTCAAGGAGGGGAGGAAGGAGAAACGATCATTTGAATTTGCATAGCTTTAATTTTCATTTTTTCCTAGCTGTCTATTGGGCAGACGATTCACTTGACTCTACCAGAGCCCAAGTCACAGGTATAAGTAACAGTCCTCATTTGCCACTATATTTCCTGTCTGAGATGGTGATATTTATAGCAACTTTCTCAGTCCCTCGCCTAGGTGACTCGTTACTGCTGAGACACCGACAGAGCAGTAGCAGAAGGCAACTACTCCAGCCGAGATTTTTGTAACAAACTACCTGTGGACTGTCATCGGCCGACAACAGAGTGAGTCAGAGGAAATTATTGTTTATAGTTTACAGGACACATGTGACACTGGGCATGTTTGAAAGCAAAGTCCCTGCCTTGAATAGCTGAGATTTAAATTAGCTGAAGCAGCAGAGGAGGAGGGAGGGCACGCAAAAGCAAGTCTTGCCAATTCATGGCACGGTGCCTGGTAATAGGTCACCGAGCAGGAAAGAAAACCCTGGCTCCATCATCAACATCAGGCCTGGGCTCAGGTGTCCGTGACTTATTTCCTGGAGATGTCTCAAAACGTGACCAAAGCCTTTACAGAAGAGAACTGATCTCCTGCTATGATGCAGACAGGACATCGTATTTTGTTTTCATGACTAATGGTTGAGAAGTCCAAATAAGCGAGCCCTAAAATGTCAAGTATTTCGGCAAAAGACTAGCAGATTGTACACGTGGCAGGTACCGCGCACAGATGGTATGGACAGATGGACTCTGGCGTCCCCAAACACTGAGTTGAGGCGATGAAGGGAAGAAGTATCCTTGAGCCTTCATTCATCAAGTTGGAGCCTCTCAGGTAGGACAAAGGATGCGAAAGCGAGTAAACAGAAAATGGCACAAAACAGTGACCTAGTCCAAAAAGCTGCCATCAGAAGGGCGTGTGTGCGTATGTAGGGGTAGGGAGGGAGAGGAAGAATTGTAATTAGGTCATAGGGACCAAAAGATAAATAACAGGACAAGCTTATCTAATACCTGGGCTGTCAGTACACAAATGACAAAACACAGGATGACGAACAATTAAAGAGTTTTTACCCAGCTAATTATGACAGAGGATTTGTGGAATAAAATCACTAACTAAAATATTGTTGATAAAAAGCAAAGGAAAAAAATTGAAGGGGGAAGCACTGGAGCTATGCCACAAGAGCTACAACAAAAGCTCCCTCCTGCTCAAGAGTAAGAGGAACAATGTTTTGATAAGAATTAAATATCTTGGAAAAGCAGCACGGTAGGAAACAAACAGTCCTCCACGTTCTTGCAATAGTTTACGTAAGTTATGGGAATGGCTTTAAATCAACCATGATTACTAGGATGAATCTGGTTAAGACCAAAAACACGTATGGAAGCCAATCATGAAACAAGCTTGTCATGCTGGAGGAAGGAAAGAGTAAACAGCAAAATAAAGATGTACCTGCATATTTCAACAAATTCAGAACTATTAGAAAGCTTCCTGTCACAATAATCCTCAGAAATAACATGAAAAAAATCCAAATATATTCTTATTAAGAAGGCGGCTAAACAAACACAAAAAGTAGATCAAAATGCCTGACCAGAGAACATTCTTTGCTTCGGCTGACAAACGAGCAAACTATGATCAGACACCCCTGACAGACAGAAGCATGAACAAAAGCCGATTCCAGAGTATCTGTCGCAGCTACACGTGTTCTGCTCCACTAATTAAAACGAAAGCATGTTGGAAGACCAGCAGATAATCCAAAAAACAAAACCAATCAAACAAAAACCTTAAGGGAGATTTGTATGTTTTCCTTGTGCTGAGAATGACGTAACAAAGCCAACAGGTAAATCGGGGAAGAAACAAGACTCTGGAATTTGAGGTCAGTCAGGCAACATGGGGAAAAAAAATATAACAAGGTAATTTACTGAGCTTTTCTAACCCTATGAGTATATGCATTGAGATGTATACCACAAGTGACAGGAAATCCAAAGTTTAATGTCAATGTGAAGAAACCATCTGTGAAGAACACAACAAGCACATATACAACCGATTTAATTGAAAAACTATTTTACCCACAGGAAGGAAAATGACATTTTTTCATATTGCAGTCAGAGTAAGCAGTAACACCAGAAGTTAGAAAAAAACTGTAAGCTATCTAGCCAAAGATGAGTCACACAGCAGACCTTATGAAAATGTACAACTAATTTATCCAGTATTTACAGAGGTTTTGATTATGTAAAGCAAATATAACCTTTCATAAATTCTTTATAGAGTTTTTTTTTTTTTTGATTAACACTGAAAACTAAAAAGTGATTTTGTGGCTTTCCCCCCTCCACCCCCCATTTGGCCATCATCCATTTTGGGATAACTTAGCTAGGAAGCTCTGTGATATATATTAATCTAGTCCCATTTTACAAAGACAGCAAACCAAAAAGTTGTCCTTGTAGCTGCAATTCTAAGCAGCTATGTTTATTTGGAATATATTTCTAAAAACAACTTTAAACATCAAACATTAATGCTCCTGTAACAGATGTCATCCCACAACTGAGCAAGCAGCAAGATGCAAATTTAAAAACATACAGTGTACTTTTCTTCTACATTAAAGATAAGAGATTACACAGTTAATCTTATGGAAACCCATAGGACAAATCAGCCTACCACAAAAAAAAAAAAGTTCCTGAGAATTTTAAGATTGCAGTAAGGACTCTCATTTTAAAAAAGGTCAAGAGACAAGTACTTCAGATAGGAGCTTCAAACCTCTGAGTGAGAGCCCTGCCAGTATGTGGCTCACTTCTGAAGTGTTCACAAGAGGCAGCTACAAAAAAAGCAATCCTGTTGCAATGAGGATTAAGTTTACTAACCATAGCTGCCTGCACCTACACTGGAATTCCTGCCTGCCCCCACAAAGGTCCACAAAAAGATTTGTAGTCCACTGATTCACATTTACACATTCCAACGAAAGACAAAGGTAAAAGCTATGTGTAACTGAACGATTTTGGAAAGACTGTTTCATCATGTTAGTAAACAAAAGCTCAGTACCTTGCAGATCAAAGATTTTTTTAACTAAATATTTTGTTTAACTGTTAAACATATAAACCAAAGTCTAAAAAAAAAAAATAATCAAGCAGTAAATACTTGAATATAACACTGAAGAAATACTCAACGAACATAGCTGATGTTGTACTATAACATTTTACTTCATTTAAGTACAGCAAATTTCACCCGTCCTATGATTTATAAAGTACACAAAATATGTACATAAAGGAAACCAAACCCCATCAGAAGATGATCATACATGTGTATATGTACATAGAACATACACACACAAAATGTGCAAATTTCTTTTAATGCAAGTTAAACAAAGCATATGCAGGATAGAGTTGTACAATGATAAGGGAACACAGAGGTTCTAGGAATCCTAATGACGTTTCGTATCTACAGCCAGTGCAAACTTACAAGGCACAAACTCAATGCTGACACTGTAGTGTTCCAAGTTACATTCAGGCACATCTCAATTGTAGTTCTTCAGAAAAAGGTCAATGGAAGCGCTACTTCTGTACTGAAGTGCCAGCCTTCTCTCAAAGTTTAAGCACTAGATGTGACCTATACGCAATAGTTATCAGTAGGGTTCTGAGCTAATTTATCACTGGAAAATTTGTGGCTAAAACATCTGTTACACTCTCCTCACATGTGAAAGTATGCTATTTCCCAAAATACCTCCCCCACATTCTCCAAAGACTACATATACCTTGCCAGCCTGAGATGTGGAATCTTACAGGGTATTACTAATGCTTTTTTCTAATTTTAGTCGACCTCCTGCAGAAAGTAAATCCAGATTTAAAAAAAAAAAACAAAAAACACCACCACCAAAACAAACCAAGAACAGCCAGCAAAGTGCCTTCCAAGATACTTGCATAACAAAGTTTTGCTAAATTGCATAGTGACAGTGTGTATCAGCTAGTAAAGAGTTAGAAACAAAAGCTTGCTGTTTAAGGCAAAATTTTAACACAGCATAACACAAAAAGCCAAATACCAGTTCCATCAGTATTTAAACAAAGTACTGGCTCATGTAGTCTTATCCTCACAGTGTTTTCTTTCTTACTTTAATAGCGAACCCACACCTGCAGTATGCCTGATTAGCAAATTTTGTTGCATTTTTCTAAATAAAATGAGCAATTAATATGTAGGCTGATTGACTGATACTACCCGAAAAACATGTTCTCTTCCACCCCTCAAAAAAGGTGGTTTTGAGCCTACTGGGAGTTTAAAACTCACCTGTACCCAGGTCTAATATAATACCTAAAATTGAACTGATCATTTAAAGTTTTCTAGTATTTAACAGACATTACCACATCACTTTGCTCTCTCACCCTAAAACTGTATTTTCATATTATTTTTCAATAGAAGACATTTAATAGACATCTGAGGAAAACAATACAATACAAAACCTTAAGGGTCTTTGCAAAGGTATCTTCTATTCCTTCTGCAAAGAAAGAAAGGAGTGATTTTATTGGCATTTATTTGAAGTGCCATCAGTAAAGACAGAAGAATACTTAAGAAAGCAAAAAAAGTTCTAATGCTCCACATATATTTTTGGTTTAGCCTTCCTGACCAAAGTCTTCTGTAAACTTCTTTAACTTCTCCAGGTCCTGTTCATTAACTGTTGGTTTTGTGTTAGCTAGCGACCTGAGCATATCGGCCTGTCAGAAAAAAAAAAAAAAGAAAGAAAACAAGTGTTTTCAGAAACAAGTATAGTACCACTGCTAACAATCCTGTTGCCAAGACAAATATTCATTAAAAAGCCCATTAAAACAAGATGACCATAGGAGCTCCTATTTACACAAAACTTTAAGTAAGCCTAAACTACATATGCACAGAGGCAGCATTTTAACCCTGTGAACACAGACAACCCTCTGTGAGTTTTCTAATAATGAAACCACAACCTCAGGTTTAGGTTTAAGCCACTCATCCATTCAAGTTTTATTCATCTCTTTTCACTGAAAATAACTGAAGTTCCTTTTTTTTTTTTTTGTCAGTTACTATTTTCAACCCATCTTTAACTACAGCAGTTTCAAGTGGAAAACAATCAGATGGTCCCACGTAGTCTTCATAATCCAACAATACAGAACAGTAGTTTCTGATTCATCTCTACCAAAGTTTTACTGTTCCCGACCAGTAATTTCTGTCTCTTCAATTCAGTCAGTTTCCTAGATAATTGTTTAGATACTAGAAAATGGAGTTCAGAAAAATCACAGGTCTGTGAAGTTGAAAGTAGCAGTTAAAACACCCTATGAATAAAAAAGGGGCAAGAAAACTAATCAAGTCCTAGCCAAAAGCACCTGAAAAAAGCAGATGCCTAAGAACTCATATTACTATAAAATTATGGGTAAAACCAAAAGTTAATATCATGACTTTCTAGACTTGAGATTTGTCTCATCAAACTAGAGATACCCTGCTTAGAAAGAATTAAAGCCTGATCTTTTTAAGGACAAGAACTGATTTTGGACACTGAAACAACTGCCTATGCAACTATAGTGCCCAGGTACCATTAGGAGCACACAAGGAATTGTTATGTTTAATTCCAGGAAAGACTGATTAAAATTCCTTCTAAGACCATGCAGGCAGAAGTTTTAGGACAGGCCTGCACCTGCACACATCCTTTTGTGCTTCCTCAGTATTCAAAATACATGCACAGAAAATTATTTTCTGAAATATAGTAATGGCTATATTTACAAAGCAGTGCCTACTGTTTTAGAGGTTTGTGATCCCCATGAAATACACTGATTTCTTTCATTCATTACAGGACTGTTTGCACACAAGTAATTATAACAAATCTGTGCTGCTGACAAGTCCTTCCCTCAAACGTTGTACTTGAATTCAGAATATTCTTTTGTTGCTCTTGGGGAAAAATACAGAATAAGCGTCCAGCATTTTTTTTTTTTAAGCAGTGAACTAAAATTTCATCTTAAAATAACATATTTTATTCCCTGGACCAAAGCAAGTTTTTTTAACATGCACAAAGAAAACTGATGAAAAAGCTGTATCACCCGTGATGAAATTTAACCAAAACTACCATTACATCCACAATCTGTTTACATTTTATTCTTTATGCTTGTATTTATCTCATGGGCAATATTTACCTACAGCACATCACTTCCCAATTGATGTCCCAATTTTCCATTTCCTAGTGTCCCAATAAGTGATGGGAAGGAAGCATATCATAGGGCAGGGATCCCACAGGTTTTAAATGAATAAAAGACAAGTGAAAGAACAGTGGCAGAGCCAGGTGCTGTCTATGGATGAAAGGACAGCAGCTGCATGCCAGCAGACAAGAACAGTAAGAAAGAAATGCTTATGAGGGATAGAGCTGGCTTTTTCACAAACATGTCGTATTGTAGCGCTGTATGTTGGGAATACAAATGTTATCTGGTATGCCCAGCATTTCTGAAAACAACTTATGCAATTGCCTTGCACAACCGTTTGAAAAAGAGTCTTTACCGTAGGCTTTTCAGAGTTCTGCAAAGCAAGAAGGAAATGCTACAAAAGAATACCTACCATGGAAACTTGAGGCTCCAGTAATTTATCACCTGGAACCTCCATCCATGTCATTTCTATGGCTTTAGGATCACCTGGAGAGCAAGGGGTGAACAAATCTACCATCATATTTGGATTAGACACTGATGGTCCTTTTACCTAAAAATAAGAAAATACTCAGTTTATAGGAGTTATAATTTTAAAGACAAAAAACAGAACCTGCACAGCATCTTTAGAGCAGAAACATTCCTTGATTTTATGCATTGGAAAAACACGTCCTGTGAAAGAGAAGTTGTATAAATGTACAGGCATCATTCACTTTGAAAACATGCAGCTGGAGCCAGATACTTAAATTCACATCAGGTCAATCTGAATTGACCTGTCAATGTGAGTATGAAGCACTTAAGAGGTGCTTCCTCCTAAGGCCAAGGATTTCTGTGGAAAACTAACATGCTAGGAAATCTAGTTGGAGAAGACCACCCTTCCTAGTCCCTCATCAGTTTGGGAGTTCATTCATCACTAGTCAACAGCTTTCTAAAAAGTTCCAATAATTATCCTTGAGTGCCCCTCAAGTCAGGAAGCCATAGGTGGCTTTTCAACCTTTGACATACTGCACTACAAAGTTCTGAGCTCCTTTTCAGACACCACCTCAGCAGCACTCGATGGAGAACAGGGCCATCTAGTGGGAGAACAGAAACCGTCCTTTTTTTTTTTCCCCAGACACATGGACAGACGCCAAAAAAGCTGCACCAGGTACCTGTTCCCTTTCTGCAACGCATTATCCAGGACCCACAGTTTTATTTTCCTTCATCGTTACGGGAAGCATCACAAATCCACAGGAACTCAAAACATATGCAAAGATTGAACGACAACACACTGGCTGTTTTTAACAGCAGAGAACTGGATTTGCTATTTCAAGCTGCATTTAAAGCACGATGCTGGAGAGCACAGATTGTAATATTCAAAATGCACTCTGACAAGCCTGTATTATCACATACAGCAAGGAAGGGTTTACAATGAATTAGTAATAATTGAGGAAAGCACTGTTTAACTGGGTAAGTTGTCTGTTGTGATGCAAGTAATTAACAAAGCTAAGATTTTGCTTATAAAAATAGGAAATTGCACCCAGTTAAAGTACTAACAACACAAGTGGAATCAACTTGGCTAATGTCAGAGCCCTCAAATACTGCACTTTTGGGGTTTTTTTCCTTCCTTTTTTTAGAGCAAAAGGAGGTAAGAATTCCTTTTGGGTTGCTCCTCAAACTCTGACAACCAAGGATATTTCATTGCTCCATGGTAGTCTGAGACATGCCTCAGATTCTTCCAAATTTGAACGAAAGGCTAAAAGGTAACAGCCCTTTAACCAGAAATGTCATTGTCACTCAAAGTCAACAATGAATAAATACTTCAGGCTTCACTGCTTAAGGGAAGGAAGCATCTAAGAAATCCTTGATATATCAAAACAGCTGCTTATTTTTAAACAGTTTACACCACAGTGTTACTGATGAGTTGCCCTCAGAAGAAATTTGTCATATCAGTGTTTCAAAATACTTGTTTTGTTTTTAAACTGGGAAAAGCTCCTCAAAAACCCTTTAAAATTTTGTTTGTTTGTTTTGTGTCCCTCCCCCCCCTGCCAAATGACAAAGGTTTCCTCAGTGCAGACTCTGGAAATTTACATAACCTCTCATATTCTGGACCACGTTGGATTTAAGTGTTCCTTTCTCTTTGAATTTTAAGCTGAATGTGTTCCTTGGAATAAACTACATGGAAAAGAAAAGCCTATCTTCAAATCAAAATAAACTGTAGCTGTTCGGTTTCAGGCCCTTAATCCTTTTATGTAAGGCTGAGTTACCAGTAAAAAAATTGTAATTCTAACTGAGATGACAAAGAACTGTGGCCAGCACAAGTTACATGGTACATATCTCTTGGCAATTCAGGATCTAAAATTTTTCCTATCTTACCCAATCCCACACCACCTCTTTTAAGGAGCAACAAATGAAAGCTTCCTTTTACAGCAGCAAAAACTCTGCAGAATATCTTGACCCACCTTCACTCAAAATCCATGAATTCAAAGTTTGCAGTAAAAATGTATGCAAAAAAATACTTTTAGTCTGGGTCTACTCTAAAAAAATAACAGGAAAAATATAATTTTATTTAACCAATACACATGTTGTATGTATTTGGAACTCTGTTTATAACCATTGATAACATTATCATACTTTTTTTTTTTCCCCATTAAAGAGCTTAGTATCTTACAGAGAACAATTAATTTGATTAAACAAGACCCATTATGTGCAAATTCTCTGGGGGGGAAAAAAAGCATTCCCAGATCTAATGGATTTAGATTGGTGCTAAATAAGTCTAGTTGGTTCTTTGTCAGATAAAGTTTCTGAGATACAAACATTCAGAAGAAGTGTTTCTTAAATCAGTACATGGTATGTAGAGGTAACTGCAAGATAAGCCAAACAATATAGTTTAGATAGTCTCTTTAGAGTGCACCTAAGTAAGTGTAAAACTAGCTTTCACATTACAGCAGCATCCACAGGATGCTGCATGCTGCCCAAACGATGAAGCAGAGACCTTGCTCAGCTGTCTTGTGTCTTCACTACTGTCGCAAGTAACATAGATTCAATGTTTTTACCAGAACTTTACAAGAACCTTAATTTTTCAGTTTGAAAAATACGCCAAATAAGCAGAATGTGCACAATTATAATCCACCTGTTCCTACGTGGATGAGAGGGATACATTTATTTAAACATGCCAGAAAAAACATGAAGAACCACATAACTTGATACAGAAAAAGAGCACCTCTGTAACAGTCCCATTTAAATCAAACTTCAAACTGAAAGCTTTTAACACTACCTAGAAACATGAAGAGTCATCAGAGCTTGGATTATACAGCATGAAAAGAAAAAAAAAAGAAGAGGAATACCCAAGTTCTCCCCTGGTTAATAAAAAGGACATTTGTAAGTGTGCAGTATTACCCAAAAACCAAATTCAGTTTACTTGCAAGGAATTTTCAAATTAAGATAGCTCTAAGAGATTAAATAACTTGCAAAAATTTTGATTCCTACTTACTTTTTTAAAGTGAGTAGCTGATTGCACTTTTCTAACAGGCTGCATCAGTGCATCACGTACAATGATGCTTATATCTGCACCAGAATAGCCATCCGTTTTCTTTCCAAGCTCTCGATAATCTGATTCCGTTAGGAGATTTGGAGTTGACCCAAGGTGAAGTTTGAACACTGCTGCCCTGGCATGGTCTTCAGGTAAAGGAATATAAATACGCTTCTCAAATCTGTTTTAAAAAAGAAAAAACAAAATGTTCCACAGATGCTAGCTCATGCAGGTGCACAGTGGAAAGAAGCTTATGCAAATAAGTACATAGTTTGTTCCTAACAATATTAGAAAGAAGCAGTTTCAGTATTATAAAACTTTGAAAAAAAATAAATCTAAGGCAAATATTCAACAACGTGTTCTCATAAATAATACTATAGCTAGCATAACATCCAGAATATAACAGCTACTTCTTTTTCATGACAAAGATCTTCTCTCCAGACTGAAGTTTTTCCAGATTCCCTCCAGCACAGTTTGTGTTTTCAAAGAAAAAATTGAGGGGAAAAAAGTCTTGAAGTGTTGAAGCATATCTGAACAATTTCCACACTGAAAGAAGGAACTGCCTGATAACAAGCTGACACAACCACTTTCTACAGTCTCCAACTAAATTAAGGAAAATTGCGTACTTAGAAGCAAATGTGAAGTCATATTCTCAATACAGTTGTCAGTAGAAAACATTGATAACTGCAGTTCTTCCTTTGAAGCAGCATCTGTTCTCACAGTGGGGATTACTTTCCACCAACAAAATAAGAGCGACTCCAAATTCTGTAGAACGCAATTATTTTGATATACATGACAAAGTGGGCCAAATCCATGAAAAATGAATTTGATTACTGCCATTGTTGTACAAGTTCCTTTAAGTCTTACGGAAAAGAGTTAGACAGCTCCTCCCACACTGCAGAGAATGAGAGAATGGTTTGGGCTGCAAGGGACCTTTAAAGATCATCTAGTACAACCCCCCTGCCATGGGCAGAGCCATCTTCCACTAGATCAGGTTGCTCAAATCTCCAACCAGCCTGGCCTTGAACACTTCCAGGGATGGGGCATCCACAACTTCTCTCGGCAACCTGTTCCAGTGTCTCACCACCCTCATTGTAGAAAATTTCTTCCTTACATCCAATCTAAATCCACCCTCTTTTAGTTTAAAACCATTGCCCATTGTCCTGTCACTGCAGACCTTGGCTAAAAAAACCCAAACATTTCTCCGTCTGTCTTGTCTCACACGAAACTATAGTCATACAGGTTGGAAGTGACCTCTGGAGGTCACCTAGTCCAACTCCCAATCAAGATATGGCCAGCTTGAATGAAGTATATAAACAAAAGTCAGTGACAGTCACAAAAAAGATCCAGCTAACCAGATACAGGTATGTAAGCCCTTTATCTACAAAACTGCAGTTAAAACATGCACTGAAAGATCACAAATTATGCCTGAAATACACGGTGTTTCTCTGTAACATAAGGCTACATTTCCATGAAATAACTCAAGCTATTCAACCGTTTGTTAACAGCTGAAAAGGAAAGCTCTATCCACTCTTGCCCTTCTGAGGTGCGTATTTTGTAACTTGTCCCCCAAGCCCATCAGAAAACCAACCAACAAGGAAACAGAATAGTCTTCTGCATGCTCAAGCACAATCAGCTAACGAAGAGATCAAATACACTACAGTATAACAGTGAACAACCTACCTCTTTAAAGGGACAAGGGGCTATTAGTTTGGGTCAGTCCATCTCATGGAATTGAGTTGTAGAACATTAGCCATGTCTGCAAAGGTGAGCTGGATTACTACCTCAAGCAGTCTCAGACCGAACCCTCACAACAGTTGCAAATTTCATACTATAAAAAAAAAAATGCCATCATACCTTCTCCTGATAGCAGAATCCAAAACCCAGGGTATGTTTGTTGCTCCTAAGACCAAGATTCCTTCATTGTCAACACCAACCCCTACATCAAGGCAGAAATCATTTCACCATTTAGATGATAAACAGAGACTGTTTTAAAGCGCTGTCAAAATTTAACAGGGTGGAACTGTACATTTTTTTTAGTGTTCTCATGCAAGCTGTGCTTAAAATACGTATCTTAATTCCTTTGACTTATTCTGAAAACCAAGTAAACTTACCTTGCATCTGGACTAGAAACTCTGTTTTTATCCGTCTAGCAGCCTCACTTTCGTTTTCACTTCTTGACCCACAGAGGGAATCTATCTCATCAATGAAGATAATAGAAGGTTTGTTTTCTCTGGCAAGCTGGAACAAGTTTTTCACTAATCTTAAAAAAGGAAACGGCCTCAGTTACCTTAATGATTATACCAGTAAAAACACAAAATTTAAGATTATATAAAACTTCCTTTAGAGAAAGCTAAAAAAAGAAAAGTATTAACATAAAGCTATTCCAGTTCCAAGACTCTGCGTTATACTGAGTGAGACAGCCCACCATAAAGGGAGGTCAAACATTTTAGAATACTACAGGCATGGTTTTGCAAGAAAAAGCCCTTTTTCAGTCTACATTTCTACAAGACAGTCTGGACTATACAAACCCACCACTTTAGACAGATTCAAAAGAACGTAGTTTTCTCTTATTTAATATTTTTAACCTAATCAGATTAACTCTAGACATGTTATAAGAAATAACATGTATGTTTACTTTACTAAACAGCTTTTATATGACAAGAAATGTGGTTTGCAAAAAAACCCAACCAACCAACACCACCTAGCCGTATCTTATTAACACATTTTACTAAGTTAAAAAGGAAAATAAATAGGAATGTGCTGGGAAATTCTTCACATTACCAGCACTAAATCTCAGGCAACAGTCTCAAATGAAGTCAAACAGAAAAAATGCCAATCTGGACTCCTGTTCTGTATTCCTTTTGCAACAAATGAAAAGCAGCTTAAGGTTTCCAGCTTTTGGGGAAAAAAAGCCCAGTTCTCCAACTTTATCTAATGGCCTGCCTTCCTCATCCTATCAACTGTAAGTAGTGTTGCTCAGTTGTCCCACACTTCAAACTATTGAAGCATGGTTTTGACGAGTATTCTCATCATCATGTGAAAGTCCTTTCTGTACAAACCCAGAGCTTTCTCCTAATTCAGGAAATCCTCACTGGAAGCCTAGATGGACAAATTCCTGCACTTCTAGATCGCAGTTCATCTGTCAATTCAGGCTTCCTGGTCTTCTTCACATATTGTATAGAAACAATTGAAGAATTAGCATGGACAACCATGAAATTTTCTTCCATGGTTGCTCCTCTCCTTCAACCTATTTTTGCAAGTTTCTTATGTCTTCCAGATTTTGTTTGAAAACAGTATAAAGAAAAAAACACCTCCGTACGGACACAGAAATGCCAGATGTTAACAGCACAGCTGCTGGGACAAACGAGCGGAGAGATGCCAAGCCGCAGAGTATCCTAACACTTCAGACTGATGTAGTGTGCAGTCACAGCTGAGTTCAGAAGGGGAATAAGCTCCATGGTGCTCCCAAAACCCTTCCGAGCCAGTTTTTAAAACTACAGAAGACAGGTCCAGCTACAGCAGCACAAACTGCAGCATGTGATGGTATCTTTACATGGAACTGCAGCATGAAGCACAGAAACTTAAAGACATGACCCTTCCCTCAAATTCAATTTCTTTACAGCAACTTATCTAGCTCTGTATTAATTTCTTCTTGCCAATGTTTAATGTTTTCCCGGACCTCCGGCAACTCCAACTTACTTTTCACTTTCTCCTAACCATTTTGAGACAAGGTCAGAGGAAGATACTGAGAAGAAGGTAGAGTTGTTTGCTTCTGTCGCCACAGCTTTTGCTAAGTAAGACTTTCCTGTTCCTGGTGGTCCAAACAGAAGAATCCCTCTCCAGGGTGTTCTTTTTCCTGCAAAAGAGAAACTAGCAGTCTTCAATATACTCTAGAAAGACTGAACTTATTTTTATGATGAAGCCTCTCAAATTTATTCAGAGGTTTTCCACATCTGCCCATAAAACGTCTGTCACATGGATCACAATCTCTCTGCTAACAGCTCAGCTTGAGTCTCTGATACACCAGCATTCCACTCTTCTCAGGCCTTAGTGCCGGTCCTCACTGAAAATAGCAAGTAAATGCTGTAATTCTGACCTGTAAACAGGTGTGGAAATTTAATGGGCAAGATCACAGCTTCTTTAAGTGCTTCTTTGGCACCTTCAAGGCCAGCAACATCACTCCATTTTACATTTGGTCGCTCCATAACAATTGCTCCTATAAGAAAAGATTGTATAAATTAGTGATGCACATATTTTCTCACAACTTCAGTAACTTCTGTTTTGGGAAAAAAAATTAATTAATAAATCTATGCCCACGTCCATACTGAATAAAACAAGGCATTTTTAAATAGATATAAACACTGAATACTGTTAGGCAAATAGATGCTATTTCTACAGAAATCTGTCACATTGGTTACCACAATAAACCATCAATAACCAGTATACTCGAGAGTTAGTAGAAGTCCTGCAATGGTCAAAGCTAGTCCGTAACTGACCAGCATATGTGTGTTTAATAGTCACAGAGGAGTGGTAATAGGTACCCAGGCACCATCTCCTCACTAAACCACCACTGTATGGCCTGAAAAATTTGAATGTAGCTGCACTAGCCCAGGATTTACAAGATTCTCCAGCAGATGAATTAACTTGTTGGCTATCTCCACGTGTGCAGCAAACAACTGGACCATCTAATGGTAAAGAGCTTTGAGAGCTAGGGCTGAAAGCATCAGAAAGGTTATATGAAGCCTGCTTTGCTGCACAAGAAGTATCTTCTGTCTCCGGAAGTTTATCACCAAGTCTCACCTTGCTCAATCAACAAGTTCAGCTTGATTTTAGCCAACTGAGCTGTAATTTAGCCTTCTCTTCAGACTGGTTAGTCTGACACGCTAAAAATCATTTTGTCTAGACTACTTTTAGATGGGACAACTTGGATCTGAGCTAGTGATTGAATATTAGATCTCATAATCCTAGCCAAGGCAAATCCAACAGGTAAGGGAAATTTTCTCAGATGAACAAATGCCAACCAACCCGATGCTTATTTAAGAACTCAAACACACTGAAAGTTTCAGTTGCTCTATTTCTCTACAAGGGGCTTTCTATAATTTCACAATTGGCTTTCACCAGCTGTTTTCTCGACACTTTCACCTTATGCCTTCATAGCTCTGTGAAGTAACTGAAGGCTTTTTTTCTTCTACAGAGTTGAAAATTTACTGCTACTGACTGGCTAACAAATAAAGCAAATACCACTTGCTTACTTTTTAAGTACCTCCTTTGAGACTTTTTCTTTTGCTGTATTCCTTTTCCATCAGATTGAAACAATTTCTGTTAACAACCGTAATTGTTAACAATTTGGAACTTAGAGTCCAAAAGCAACATCATATTGAAGATGTTAAAAATGTTATAGAGAAAGTTGATTGCAAACTGTCTTAGCTTGCAATGTATATATTGGAATTAATCCAACCACACACTTCCAATGCATTAAATTATTTTGCTAGGTTGATTACATCTCAATTTTTCTTAAAGCAAACAGAACTATGGGCTCCATCACTAAAATAATTAGCAGAACAGGTAACAGTTCAGATAGGTACAGGAGACTATTTCAAAGTTGAAATATCAGAGTTATCTGCAGCAGACATACCATGGTAACTGAAATTACTGCACTGTAAATTACAGCACTATAAGAGATTACCTGGACACAAATGGAACTGCAATCACAGGCTTCCTAATTTTGTAGGTGTATATTAATAGCTGGAAGATTAAGCAATAGAGTGCAAAAGGCCTTTACAATTCTAAACAGGAGTAAATGACAACAGACCCACAACTATCCAGTCTGAGTGTTACTGGTCACTTCTCCCACAATAAGCCAAGTTGCTATTGTAATTAAAATCTTGATAAATCCCACAGATTTGGGAGAGTTCCATGAGGCCAAGTCAGCTAGGAGTAACAAAGCAGCAAAATTAAATACAGGAAATTTCTATGGATGTTGCAGGAAGCAAAATGAAAATCAGTAATTTGAAGGCTGCTCGGAGCTTGCATTATCTGAGTAGCAGACTCCTGTGTTAAGTTTAAAGGTACCAAGGATCTCACACCTCAGACTTTCAAGCAATCAAATGTATAAGCAAGAACATTGTAATTTTATAGAAAATATCAAAGCAGTTGTAGGTGCAAGAAACTGTTTCTTGAAGTAAGAACAGAAGGTCAGATTCATGTAGCAAGAAATGAAGTATTTATAGTGAGAGACAGGATAAGAGTCCATCATTTTTCTGTTGTTTTAAAATACAGCAAACTGTTTCACAGAGCTAGTCATAGGATTAAATAAATGTGTAGACAAGTAGAACTTTTTGGTTTCCAGCATGGAAACCAGCATGGTTTCCAAACATGATACAATAGCTCCTTAATTTACACAGAGAGAAATCTGGTAAATGCATTTGAACTTTGTTACACTGAAAAATAAGGAGAGAACAGTGAAGTTTCTTCAGATCTATAAGCACCTTCTGCCAGGGAAGTTCTGAACAATTCTTCACCATTAAAGGGTAATAAATATCAAACAAAGCCTCCTTTTTACTGTGTATGAAACTGCTGGTGGCTGCTATACGTTGTGTCACTGACCATATTCAGCATTTGAGTTCAAAAACCCAAACTATTATGTTACTCAACTGGGAGAGCACCATCACTGCATATAAGAAAATGCCGCCTGTTACTGTAAACAAGCAAGAATACATGCCCTCAACTCCTAAGCTTGAGCACAAGCTTTTTTGTGAAAACAATCCTGCTTCCACTAAGTGTTTGCATGATGTCTGTTACCTTAGCCTCTAGGTAATACTCTTACGCACTTAAAAGTAAAAAATACTGATTCAGTTTAGTCAATAGCTACCGGGGATCTTGCAACTTCTCCCTTTGGAAAATACCATCCTGATAAATTGTACAATTTTAACATGAAGGACGGGGTACAGGAGATAAATTTCAACATAGTCACTGTATAATTTCATGGCACACAAACCCATACTTCCATAAAAACTACGCTTTTTTATGTGAACAATAATTGAGCCACTTACAGACAGTAAGTTAATCCATAACATTTAGGGGGCAAAAATATAGGAATTTGCTTGACTGAAGTCACCCCTATTTAAAGAAAAGAATGCTTCAAAATTACCTTGAAGTTGATTCTGTAGCTTCTTTTTTTCAGGATCCTCTGACTCCCCTTCCCCATCACTGTCATTCCTGATTTGGAAACAAGAAAAAATGTTGAAATACAATGAAAGAGACTGCTGCCTTGGAATAAAAATCAGAATGCAAAAAGCAGAAATCACCAGTCTGACGAATGAAAGAAACTTTGAGATGCTTTCAGATCTCTGCAAGTTTACACCATTGTACTCCTGGTTTACTACACCACATTCTAATTCACCTCCTGACCATTTCAACTTCCTCTTATGGGTCTAAGCCCTCTTAACACACTTCTACATGCTATAAGCCAGCCTCTAGGAAACAAAAGCCCTTGTATCAAGTAACATAGAAGTGCTAAAATGGTTTATTTGTAGACATTGGCACTTATTCCCTATCCAGAATTGTAAGAGAACTTGGTCAATTCCATCTAGTACTATGAAACTCTACACCCTCGTCTCGTCAGAGCAAAAGCAAACCAGAAGTTAAAAAAGGAAAAAAGAAACTAGATAGTGAACAATTGGAGTGGAGGTCATGAAAATACATGTAGGCTCTGTGGTATTACCAATTCCTTCTATTATACAACAGCAGAACACAGCACAGCTCAAAAAATAAAACTGATGAGACAAGTAGACAATGAAAGAGACTGAAAATCAGGTGAAGTTTCAAGAGACAACTGAGCAACTCTAGCTGTTCAGGACTGCTAAAAAGGGCAATCCCACCAGAAGGTATCACCCTGAACCCGTCCTCTCTCCTACACCTATAAAGACAGTAGCAAATGCAAAAAGAGGCTCTGCTTGTTCAGGTGGCTTGCTTGTTTAGCTCTCCGATAAGCAAAATGAAAACCAAATCTAATAAAAGGAAAGCGGTGGAGAGACTAGGCAGCAGCAAGGCATTAGAGTGATTCAGTCCATCTTACGGAATATCACTCTACGTAGAGCTTTGCAACCTCATATCAAGTGTGCGACAGATGAAAATCAGGCCACAGCAATTACCAGTCTGAATTTATTTTCTAGTTAGTAAGTATTTACATGTAGACAAAAATTAGGGGTCATTGGGCTCATTGCCATTGAATCTGATAAGCATGTGTTAATCTGAAGCAGCTTTCGTTCTTCAGTAGACTTCCTATGCAAATGTTTGCACATTTTAGTAAGCAAGAACAGAAATGCCTGTGATGCTAATTCATGTTATTTTTCTTTTATTAGCCTACTTGATTTCAGCATTAGTAGTCATATGAAGCATTTAAAAGACACTAGTTAAAATGATCTTTGAAGAGTTGAATTTTAGAACAAGCTGAGTTCAGGAAGTATTTTGCTTTACCTTCTCCAAAAACATACCCTTTTCCATCAGTAGGACCAGACTCTTTAACTGGTTTTGGTGCAGTTTTTTCTCTCTTTTTCAAATATTCTTTCAGCTTTTCTGCTCTGTCCAAGTATTCTGTACATTTCGTTCTAATGCTCTGCTTTGCTTTATCACCCTGTGCTTCATCTAAGAGTTGAAGAGAAACAATGGTTTGTTAATAGCAAAACACATGTGCCATCAATCTGAAAACAAGATTAAATCCCTGTCTTCTTTATATCTTATCAATATACCTCTCTCAAGGCTCACCACATAACCAAACATATCACCTACCAGAAATCAAACATACAACCGAACAGTACTTTGGCTTAAAATTTGACTGTAAAGGATTAACGACGATGGCACTGGAAGTTTTTCTGTCAGCCTTTCAAGCTGCTATACATTATCTTAATAAATCCTTTTCTAAAATAGCTCATCAAGAAGATGCTTGTGCTAAGCAATTTTTATTTAGAAACATACTTTTTTTTCCCATAGCCTGCTAATTTTAAAAGATGTTCCCATCAAAGAAAAACATTACATTAAACATCTGAAAGAGCTATGTGTGGTTCAACAGCCACACTTTTCTCTTAGTCAATAGTACAGTATTTCAAATCAGCAATCAAAATTTAAGATGTTAGTTTTATGCATTAAGTTTCCAAAAGTACATCAGTATTGTTAAAAGCACAGAAAGTGATATTCTGATAAAGTCCGCAAGATATAAATGGATAGGAAGTGATAAACACAAATTATCCTAAGTGACCATAAAGAAAATAATGGTTTTTTTCAAATCATGGAAATCTGTTAAGTGCACTGACGTCAGGTGAACGACCCTAGCCCACTTCAATTAGGGCTGTACCTACATTATGAAAACCCACTCCTTGCATATGAGCACCGGACATAACACAAAAGGTACACATAAGTGTGAAAAGAAAGACATAAAATAATAATTAGGAGAATATGGAAACTGAAGAAAAATTACAACATACAAATCCATCTCACACATTTTGTTGGCCAAGATGAACAGCAAGACATTAAGGAGTGAAAAATGCCAGCAGAAAGGTTGTAGAAAGGCAAGCAGCATGAGTTTAGGAGCAAAAAACGCTCCACAGATACAACAAAGACTTCTTGTGTAACACGTGGTTTTCAGCACAACAGAAATACAGGGATCCCTGTACTTATTGTCACATTTCCTCATGCGCAGTGGTCAGCCTGAAACACTGCTACCGAAGTCCAGAGGAGAGACAGCAAACCCCTGCCTCCCTGTCTTAAAAAAACCTAAAACAAAACACAAGTAAAAAGTAATCTGATTTCTTACAGGAATGGATCAAGCACACAACACAGTAAAGGCAAAAGCTGCAAAATATATGACCTCAGTCAAACTACAATTAGCAAGTATCACCTGATGATGAAAGTAAAAATTTAAATATTGATGTCATCACAAGAGATTACTCTGTGCAATTTGACTACTAAAATCTACTTAATCATCCAATACATTACACTTACATTTAACAACATGGAGAAAATACTGCACAGCGTGTTGGTACAAGCGGAAGGCTTCCTCATAGTTTCCTGCTTTATCTTCTTGTGCTGCTTTGCTAGCAAGGTCTATTGCTTTCTGTAACACAAGCAAATAATTAAGTGCTGCATGACAGCATTTTGCATGATCAAAGAGACATTTTAAGCTGTTGCTCTGACTGTTTTTGATGGCCAGTTTTTCTGCTCTTTGACATTTACCCTAAAAAGTAGAAGGCAATTGATTGCAAGTCTGAGGCCGTGCTTTGTACATGACAGTATTTCTATCCTTTTACAAATGGTGATTAACAAACTGCTGAAATTTACTAGCACAGAAAAAAGTGTAAGTGACAAGTGTAAGTTTCCATGTACTAAACTGAAAATACTACTGGTTTGTCTATGCAGTTTTCCTTACCAATCTCTTGCATTTATCATGCAGAGATTTGCAAATCCATTCTAAGTTCTCTCATCAGAGACCCAGGCACTTTGAACTATGACTGATGACATCAATAAACCCTGTCAACAGCAAAGTCAATACAGGAAGTCCATGATTACAACGCACTGAAACTATCACTCTTCCAACGCTAAGCTGGGAGACATCTTCAAAGACTGTTTGTCTGGCTTCTCTAGAAGGATTCAGGTTCTTGATACCCAAGTGAGAAACTCTAATTACCACTCCAGGAGGAAGGGAGAAAAACTACCACCAGACAGAAAACATACACAAATCACAAGCATCAAGTTCTAGGAGAAGTTATGGACGGATTTTTAATTTGTTTGCTGAGCTTGTTTCAAATAAAACCGACTGTGACCTAAGCCATCGTATTGCATACACTGGCCTGTGGATTTGTTGATATCACCATTATTCCTTTGCTCTCAAATGCTTATTATCTTTTATTACACTTTGCTCCTTGGTATGCCAATACCACTTCAGGACAATTAAAACTGTCAGTTTGAACGACAAGTTCATGTAAGTTTAAAAACGGCAGTTCGTTAGCCAGAGTTAACCAACACAAGCTATAGCCCCAACACGTACTTTTCCACATTCAGTCAATTCCTTTTCCTACACATTGTTAGCGCACTCAGGATGATTATTGTTATGTCAGGGAGCAAGGGAGAGCTTCAACTGCAGCAAGGAGTTTTCATTAAACATTCCAGTACAGATTCTCTTGCCACTATCCAGACACTCCGATGTGTTTCAGACAAAACAAAGCTAGTTAACAGTTGCCATGAAAGAAGAAACAGCAAAACACACATTCTACTGCTTTGTGTTGCTATCTTGGAAGCAAAGGCCATCTCATCAGATCTACCCAAAATCAAAGAGTAATTTATTTAAAAACAATGATCCAATAAAGCAGATTCTACAGCTCTGTTGTGGCAAGTGTTAGAACACTAAGCATCTGTTTCTTTGGAACAGAACTCAGCCTTTCCTTTTTGGAGAAGCCATGAGCTGATAAGCAGTTTACCACATACAAATGGGCAGTCCCCTCCTTGCTGCTCACCTTGTGCTAGCTCTGTTAGGCTCCTCTAGGCACCATTCAAATCCAGCAAAAGTGCAAAAACTAACCCAGAAAAGAAGTTAGTTTCTTCTTAAAGTTCTTAAGTGCTTTTAGTGACTTAAACTCCATAGAACAGTCCAATGATTCCTGGATCCAGTACAATAAAGACAGTCATACACGTGACACTAAATCAAAAGAAGAAACAGCAAAGACTACCTGCTAAAGCTGAACTGTGAGAAAATCAGGCATTTTGCAGCCCTGTATTGACTGGCTTTAGTATACTCTATTTTTGTAAATACACAGAAGACTATTACTTTGGTATTAGATTCTCAGCTCTAGTACTTCATTACACCAACAGGCATCTTAGCCTGTTACTGGGATGAAGAGGTCTGCTACCGGGATGAAGAGGTCTGCTACCAAATAGGAAATAATTTTTTATAAAGTTGTATGAACCAGGGCAGAGATAACCAGCTCTAACTATCCATAAGGCACAAACTGTATTTATGAGGCTACAGTTCGATAGTTTGATGAACAGCACCCTCAGAAAGAATGTCAGCTTATACAGGTTTCATTCTTGTTCTGCTTATTCTAGATCCTAAGATATCTCCCCTGACTTTGCCTGTATACACATTACATGGCTATAATGAGCTTAAAGAAATGATCATGGTTCAAAACAGCTGAAGAGAAAATGAGTATTTTTAACACGGGTCATGTCTGGATCTGTTTTGCCAATTAGCTGCAGAAGAGATTATACAGCCCCAACTGAGGGTTAACACAAATGGAAAAACAGAGCAGGCAAAGACTTCCTACAGCCACTACTCTTAGAAGAGCCCTAACCCAAACGATGCGTCCGGACCACTCGAGGCAACCCAGCCTCCCCGGCGGACATCAGGCCCAGCCGCCCCCGCGTCCCGCAGCGCTGCTGCGACCGCCGGCCCACCGGCTCCCCGTCCCCTCCCCGGGGACCCCGGCGCCCACCGCCAGCAGAGGCCAGTGCCGACGAGGGAACGGATTCACCTGCGGCCTCCGTGACCGGCAAGCCCGAAGCCGAGGCCCCTCGCCTGCCCACAGAGGCAGCCCTCGGCCCTCCCGCCGCTGCCCCGGCCCCGTCAGCAGGAGGCCATTGCGNCCCGCAGCCCCGGCCCACGACACCCCACGGCCGGCAGGGGCCCCCCCCGCCCCGTCCCCTCCTGCCCGGGGCCCCCCGACGGCCGCCGCCTGCCGGCTCCGCCCCGCCCCGAGCAGGGCCGGCGTCGCTCTACCTGCAGGTTGCTGGTGGCGCCCGCCATAGTGGAGCGCTGGAGGGTGGGGAAGGAGACGGGAGAAGAGAGCGCGGGCCCGCGGCTGCCGGTGGTGGAGCTCCGCGCTCCCCTGGCCCCCGCCGCCGCCGCCCACAGAACCGAAACCGCGGCCTCCGCCAGGCACTTCCGCACACCCACCGACCCGCTTCCGCTTCCGGGAAACTGACGTCAGTGCCGGGCGCGGCGCCCCGCCCCGCCGCATTGCGCATGCGCGTAGTTGTGGGGGGGGGGGGTTTTGTGGTNTCTCTTTGGGGTTTTTTTTGTGTTTGTTTTTTTGTTTTTTTTTTTTAATTTACAGGCAAATTTTTTTGCATTGCTTCTCTAATATGTTGAAAGGTCGTTGCTAGGGTTTGGGGTAAAAGTAATTTTTTCCCTCTCTCACACTAATTTAAAGACATTTTCTTGCGGGGCTGCCCTCAGCGGCACCGTCTCCCGCGCAGCCTGGCGCGAGGGCCCGGTGCTTTTCTTCACAGAAACCGGCTTTTCGTAAATTCGGACGCAGTCACGAGCAGTCGAGTGTTGCTCGCCTGTGGCTGAGCGATAAAACTGTGGTAACGGGCGATGCCGGCAGGGTGTGAGGGAGGATGTGACGCAGAGCACAGGATAAACCAGTTTTGTGAAGGTATTGATACGGTGGCTGGTGATACAGTAGCCTCGAACAGCACGGAACGACATGTAGGTAGCTGGGGTGGAAGGCCCCTCAGGCCTTACTGATACCGAGCTAAAAAGAACGTACGGTTCCCTCCTTACTGGAATAATGTAGCTAAGTTTGAAATGCTTTGTAAGCGGATGGGTTAAACACCTGCAAGGTTTAGTTGGATAAAAGGAAGCCTTGAGACATTGTATCCTTGAGTAGAGGAGGTAGGGAGAGATGCTAGAGTAAGCTAGTTTTGTGGAAACAGGAGTTGCAAACTAAACCAAAAGACGAACTGAGTACGTGCGAAGACCGAGTTCAATCAGTGGACATGGTGAGGAAGACTATTGACTGCCACCAGAGGACCCTGGAAGACCACCAATGGACATGGAGGCGCATGTGTCAAGGACATTTATATATATTAATGAGTTCTAGGCGATAGTATGAATATGTTAATCATTTCTGGGAAATGTAATGAATATGTATATTCTGATCGCTTATAACCTTTGTAGTTGAGCAACTTGGTGCGCACACTAGGCGAAGTGATTCCTTGTGCGCCCAGCGCCGCAATAAAGAACGTCTGCTTTCTAACACTCCAAAATTGAGTTTTAGAGAGTCCTTAATCGACGGCTTACGGTAACAGTGGCGTGCGGCACGGGCTTATGGACGTCTGCTAAATTGGTACCATATCCTTCCTTGTGCTACTGTAATTCCTCTGGGGCCAAAAAGGAACATCTGGGAAACTTCAATAGATTCACAAACCCCATTCTCCCAACCGCCTCCGAGTGCAGTAACCACAATGCGAGTTTGACTTAATAATTGGGGTGCCGCTGCATGAGTTTCTTTTGTAGTAAAATAGTTTACTGAACTTTTTCTATTCTGTCTGTAGGCTGCCCGTTCTGGGCAAAGTGTAAAATGCACAGCCGCAGTCAACCCTGTTCCTGGGAAGGTGGTGGTAATTGCTGCCTCATATCATCTGGTGTCTCGGTTTCAGTTGGGATAGAGTTAACTTTCTTACTAGCAGCTGATACAGTGCTATGTTTTGGATTTAGGGTGAGAATAATGTTGATAACGCACTAATGTTTTCAGTTGTTGCTAGGCGCTCAACGCCTTTTCTCCTCCTCACACCACCCCACCAGCAAGCAGGCTGGGAGGGCACAAGAAGTTGGGAGGGGACACAGCTGGGACAGCTGACCCCAACTGACGAAAGCAATATTCCATACCATATGGCATCATGCTCAGTACATAAAGCTGGGGGAAGAAGAAGGAAGGGGGGATGTTTGGAGTGATGGCGTTCATCTCCCCGAGTAACTATTACAAGTGATGGAGCCCTGCTTTCCTAGAGATGGCTGAACCTGCCTGCTGATGGGAAGCGGTTAATTAATTCCTTGTTTTGCTTTGCTTGTGTGCGCAGATTTTACTTTATTTATTGAACTATTGTTATGTCAACCCACGGATTTTTTCTCACTTTTACTCTTCTGATTCCTTCCCCCATCCGAACTAAGGGGAGTGAGTGAGTGCCTGCGTGGTTCTAGCCACCGGCTGGGGTTAAACCACAACATCTGGGTGGCAGTTTATTTTGGTAAGCGTCTTCCTATATCCACCTGCTGGAGGATGCTTTGGTTGATTTTTAGGCATGGTCAGTAACAGCTACTCTCCTTGGCTTGATTGCAAATGTGACGAGATGATGTACCAAAGCTTAAGTCATGTAATCTGGCTTTGTGAAAGGAGATGGTAAAGAAAGATGGTGGAGAAAGGGTGGTTTATTGAGTTTGTCACAAAAGGCAACTGAATTTGGCCAAGTGACGGAAGAGCTGATGATTTCTAAAGGAACCTTATAGCTGTGTTGTCATCTAGCTTCAAGCATAGCATCTGACGCTGTGAAGTACTCAAGAAAACTCTGTGTGTTAAATCACATATATCCATTTCTTTCTTATTGCTAATACCATCTTCAAAGCATGAGGTAAAAACAGCTTTTTTACCCTTTCACTGTTAATTATGCCATGATGGAGCCTTTGGCCAACTTTTTATCTACGTTTTACTTCCTTGTAAATTTACTTCCTTGTTAATTTACTTCCTTGGGGATATAATTTCCCTTCTCTCTTTCCCTTCTTGTTCTGATAAGTGAATCAGAGTATTCTCAAATACATTCCTGTCACTAATATTTCTGTCTGTGTCATCTGTACCTATGATTTGCAAACCTGTAATATTATATTTAGCTTTTAGACCTAGGTTTAAACCAGTAAGTACATCACAGGCGCGTAAATAGTAAATGCCTCTCCAGTCACACTGAACTGGCTTCTGAAATTCCAGGAAAAACAACTGGTTTCTGTGAATGTGAATAAGATAAAAAAAAAATCAGAAAAGGCACATGTGTCTTTACAGATAACAGGCTAAATCTTGTACTCCTTACTTAAGTCTTACTCATACAGTTTTTCTACTGTAATTTGCCTTTGCAGCTAGTTTTGCCTGAGGAAAGACTGGCTGAATGCTGAGTAATGACATCAAGATTAATTCCTGAGAAGCTAATGAAGTGTCATGTCACGAGTACTACTTCAATTTGAGGGACAAGTACAGTCACTTTATCTAACACTTCCCATTCTGCAGTTCCTGTGTTACCATGTTCTAAGAATCCGTATCATAATGATTGCATACAACTAAGTGTAATGAAAATAAAACATATTGAAGATGTTAATATAGGTACCTATTGGCCTCAGGTAAGCCCATCTCCTAATTGCCTGGGGCATTGTTACTTACATTGCTATGACGTTCGGTGGCACAAGCACACATGATCTCCCGTGTTTCTTAAGGCTGAGCAAGTTGTTGTGGAGAACGCTTCCTGCTGTCGTCTCTTGGTATGGAAGGAAGGGGTCCAGGCTGCATGTTGCGTGAACACCTTGGGCCAAGAACAGATGGATACGTCAATAAAACAAGTCATGTCTACAGCACAGCCAGGCCTCACATGTGTGATTCTCCTCCACTGTGGCAGCTGAGAGGTGGCTAGGGATGACTAATGTTAGTATCCAAGTGAGACTTTGCTATTAATTAGATGACATAAGAGCCATGCAGCTAAGGGAAATCACTGCCATAACTTAACAGCACAGGGAGGCAAGGCAGACAAGAAAGGAAGGAAAATACAACCTCTATGTTTCTATATTTTTCAACCTGATGAAATGATGCAGAAAGATCAATCCGACCCAGGTAACAAAGGCTGTCAGTAACAACACTGGCAGGTAAAATTCAGGTTGTCCAAGTCTCGTTCCATTACCTTGATCCTGTTCACTGTACACACAATGAGCACATGCACCCAGGACTGAACCTCCAGGCTCTCCCCTGTGTCTCTGGAGGTAAAACTAGTGGGTGGGAGCGGCAGAGGCTTCCCTGGACAAACCCAGCCTTTTGAGGAGAGCCTGCAGGCTCAGCACAGGTGCAGGGGAGGAAGAAGCGGCCTTTGGGCAGGCATTTCCTCCATGCCCAGCTCTTGCCCAGCCTCAGTGTCGCTGGTCACATGTCGTGGCCACATGCCACCTGTCCCTTCCCGCACACCAGACCTGGTGGTTTGCAACTGGGACAACCTGCTGCTGCTACCACCAGCCACCAGTTTTAGATTTTGTTCTGTAGGAATGATCAGTTCTTGAGCAAATATGAGATGAGGTGGCTTCTAAGGTGGGTCAAGGCACGGCCATGGCCCATCCCACCGCCCCAGCCAAGAGCAGGGCAGCTGGAGGCACCGGGGCAGCCCCAGCCCTGGGCATCAGGCGTCTCCCTGGGAACGAACCAAGGCTAGGCTGGGACGTGGGCCCATGGGTGGGGGTGAGGGTCAGCCCTCATGAAAGGAAGCAGGGTGAGACACAGCCCCAGCATGGCTGGGCAGGGCTGTGGGGTCACAGGTCAAAGAATCCAATTTAAACCAAGTTTGGAAGATGAATCATCTACTTCTGCAAAACTGGCATTCAAAACCTAACGTTTCCTTTTCCATCTTCTATTTTTACATTCTGGCTTGAGAGAACGTGAAGCCTGCTGGTAGACCTTGGTCTTGCTCATCCATTTCACTGGAAAGACACTCAAAGTCTGTGGTGGACGGTGGCAATATATTTTCAGGCATAGTACAGTAATGGGCCTGGTTGTACCTCCCTGGGAAAGAGAATTTAAATTTGTACCTTTTGAGCTAAACTCCTTGGATTTCTTAGCTATGTTATTTTTCACTGTACTTCTGGTTTAGTTTTTGAACATGGAAACTCAAAATATGTAAATACTTGAAGATGCACTATGAGTGACCAAGTGGCTGTGTGGTCCTAGTTGCCGGCTGGGGTTAAACCATGACAGCACAGAAATAAAAATGTAGCTTATTTTCTTAAATTGTGAAATATACAATCCACTGCTTCTGTGGTTTTTGAACATCATTTAGCGTAGTGATTTCAGGACTTTTTTTCTACTGTTATGTGAGTACCGACAGAAATTGTCAGGAACAAAAATGAAATCTGAAACAATATTTTTCTTAGCTTTGCCTGTGTTGTCTTCAAGGATAGTGTGTGCCCTGTACAGCATAAGCCTGGGAATTTCTGAGGATTTCATCATCATGAACTCACCAGACAGGGACACTTATATTGACACTCTGTATACTGGCCTAGAACAAACATTTCGGCTAGGTCTTCTCTGCATAGCATTTCATATGTTAGGTCTTGCTAACTCATTGAGATTGAACGGAATAAAATCTCTTCGATGATAACTTCATGCACGATTGAGCAGATGTGGCTTCAGGGCTGTGTTGGTTGACTCATGTTCATTTAAGATATGCAATGTTTCCAGCTGGAACTGCCAACTCTTCTACCCGTATGTGAGTTCAAGGGGGGATTTTGTGCTATGCATTGTTGAGTTTGGTGTAGCAGCATTTTTCTTTGAAATGTCTTCACAGTCACAGTGTTTAACAGGCTTACAGCCCTATTCACTTCAGAGATTTTATTGTTAACAAAATTAAAAAATGTTCCCCAGACAATGTTTCTTTGAGTTTAAAAAGCGTCAAGTTTGGACTGTGGACTTTGGATTGCTTCACATTGCCTTCATTTAAGATTTTGATGACCTGTAGAATCTTTGAAACAACTCCTAAGGATGTTGTAGACGCTCTCATCACCTGAGGGTCTTTTTTAATCACTGCCCGATTTTTCAAAAATGTATGCTGTAATCCAGAGAGAAACCATGGGTCTCATAAAATAGGTAGATCAGGTTCTACAGCCTGTGTTATGGAAGGGTTCAAGCCAGCTGGTTTTCACAGCTTGTGTCTCACTTTCTTAAAAAGACAAATCTGTTTGTTGACCCAGATTTTCTTTCGGGCAATCTGCTCTCCTGTGTAATAGAAGGCCTGTAGTGTTTACTGTTGCCAGAGTACCAGAAATCTAAATTGTGTTGGGCGATGAGAAGCAGAAAAGCAGTTCTGCACCAGTAAGTACTTTTAAAAGGATTAACAGACTCCTCTGCACAGATGACAGGGCAATAACTTTTGCCATTCCAATATACAGCAGAATAACAGAATTTAGCTGTTGCAAACCAGAGTCACACTGCATGAGTAAGTTTAAAAACCGAGGTGCTACCTCTGACGCTTCCAGCAGACTTTATTCTCATGCTAAATTCAAAGTGTTTTTTGCCTGTTTGACTGTAGAGAGCAGTGTTTACAACATTACTGAATGACTTGCGGTCTGAATGAATAAGGAGATAGAGGGGAGGAGAACTGCTCTGGGACTAGACCATACTGCAGCTCCTTCAAATAATTTTTATTCTGAATTGTGGTTTGTCTCGTCATTTTCTTCAAAATGGTATTTTAAGAAGTAAGGGTCTAAACATGCCCTCTGCTTCAGAGCTGCAGAAGTCCTTAAATACAGAACAACTCTCATAGTTCTTTAATTCATGGGAGGGTAGGAAGAAATGGGGCCATCCGAGGTGTCTTCCAACCAATATATTCCCTCTTTCTGCAGTACAGAAGATGCAATGGTGGTGTTACGGGTGGAAGAGCACTGCAGTGGTAAGACACTTGCTGTTGCACCTCTCACATGCAGGCTTAGGGGAGCACGAGGAAGTCCCACAACCACCAAAGGCCAGCAGCTGTACTGGGAGTAGCAGGCTGTGCAGTTACTGCAGTCTTGTCTGCACGAGGTTTCTGGGCTAGCATTTCCCGCTTAGATCCCTCTTTATTAATCCCTAAGCCTTTTAATTAGGCCTTATATGGAAAGGAGCAGAAACTGGATAGAGAAGTCATTTAATTTTCTCTTCGTACAAGCCACTCTTAGCAGAATAATTTTCATCTCAAGCAGGAAGCTCTTTGAACCAGGCTGTTATTCTGCCATAAGCTGTCTGTAATCCTTCCACATGCACAGCACTTTCTGTACACCTTTCAATAAAATTCTCACTAACAAGTCTGTTGCCCTGTTTTACCCAACACCCACTGAAGTCAGTAGCCACTTTTGCAGTGGGCTTTGAATCTTGACCTTGGGTAGACAGATGGATAGGTATTTGCATTACTAAAAGTTCCTGTAGACCTAATTACATCTTTACGTCCTACTCCTGTTATATAAATGTTAATGTTATTGTGTTAATAAGTTTATTAGCTTGCTGGATTATGCATATAGTATCCTCTGATGTTTGCCCATTAAGGGGACCATTAGATCTCAGAAGGACTGAAGAAAGCTGCTTCTCAGTAGGTTACCTATCACGTGGGTAAATTTAACTGGGAAAGTGAAAAAGAAGCATTCTATTATCAAGTCCTAGCACTTTCTTTTGTAAAATATAGAATAATTTTTTACAATTTACAGCTTTTTTATATACTTTTCCTATTATGGGCTAATATATTATTCTTTTCTATGTGTTTTGTGATGCAAGTCTGGTGGTCCTGGGTTGGTTAGTGGTGATATGAGCTGAATCCACTGCTGAGTATGGGAGTAGCTCCCTTGCTTTCATGGGCACTAATTATTTTACGTTAGCTGGGGTTTTGGACCATTATTTGTTAATTTTGCACCTGGAAGTCAAGACAAATTTGCAGGTATAACTTCTATAATTTACTGATCATACAGACAATGTGCAGGGTGTGTTCCTTCAAGTGGTGCGTAAGAAGGCACACTGTGATTTGGTTGCCTTTAACAGATCTGCCAAATACCAACTGGGGAAGCAAGAATTAACATGCTCACACCTCATCTTAGCTGCACTCATGTATCAACAAAGGCTTTCACTCCATCCTCCACTGAAAACACACAACAGGAGAAAATTCAGCGTGTGAAGGCACAGCCATTTGCAGTGAAATATTCAGCAAATATTGATTCTAAGCTTTTATTTTTCTTTAATATGCATATATTCAGGCTGTGAAACTGCACTAAACAGCTCTGGGAAAGTGTGTGCCTTCACCCACATTAATCACACAGACACATAACTACTTGGATTACAGCATAAAGTGACTCACCTGCTGATGACAATGGATGAAAGAAAGAAGGGGGAAAAATCCCTAATTCTCATACCCCCTCCCTCTGTACATGATAAGGAGACATTTAAGGGAGTAATACAAATACAGAGCTGGAAGGGAAGCTGTGTGTCAGAGTCCAGGTCTGCTACGGTGGGCAGTGAAGGTCACGAAATCCCTTCCAGAAACTGCTGAAGCTCTGAGTTAAAACTAGTTTGGTATCTGAGGGACAGGGCTGCTTGGTTCCTTTACTCCTCTTGGGAAAGGTACTTCTGCGCATTTCCCTTATGTCAATGTGATCTCCTCTCTCTTTAGAATTTCCACATTGATCTAGTCTAGGAGCAATTCTATCCCCATACAGATTTTTTATTTTTGAGGGAGGATAATTCTAAAATTGCTCCAGTGCTGTTAGGAACTTATTGGTGGCCTGTCATGCTGCCAATAATTCACTAGTTGAGGTCCTTCACAGATCTATAATCAAGAACAATAAACTGTGGATAAGTAGAGAAAGCATCCTCAGTAACAGTGCTCCCATGGTAAGGTGGTTTCAATAAGGTGAACCCATTCACCTGAACAATACTAGGGAGTGTCACTTCAAAGATTTGAAAATATCACTAAATGGAAAAAAAATGACTGAGGAAACATGACGAATGTGAGTGTGTTTGCATTTTTTCTGGGACAAACATAAGGCAGGTGGCTTTTGAATGGTAGTTCCAACCTGGCAAAGGAAGCTGGTGCAGTAACTGTGGGCATCAGTGACAAAGGAAAAAGAATATTATCTGTGTCCCCATGAGATGGCACCCTGAACCAGCAGTGCGCACAGGGATGGTTTAAAAATTTTTTTCTCCTGGAAGGAGTGGATCAGAGATGCTTTAGTGAGAAGTTATTAATCCGAAACATTGCCTCTCTGCTTTTGTTTCACCGAAGTTGATCTTAGTCTTTGTACAGTGGGAAAAAGATAAAGTTTCAGAATAATGTGTCAGGGTTTTCTGTCTCTTTTACGTATATGTATTTCCTCTTATATTTTGACTTTCTAGCCGTATTGCAAGGCTATTTTCACAGGCTCTTCCAAATAGTCAAATCTATTTCTTTATTAAGCTGATTTATTTGTATTGCACCAAGCATTATGCCCAGTGCTAAGTGTTGGGAGCAACGCCTTTAGGGAAAATAGGCAGATCCTCAACAACCTGATTCCAACACACGGAATCATTCATTTCCCATTCGCCAGATTAAAGGCTTTGTTCTCACTGAAAGCTGTCAGCTGTTTGGTTGCCTATTTCATTTTTTTTCCCAATGAAATGTATAGCTCAGTCCAGAACAACCTCGCTTAAAAAACCCCAAAAGCGAGCACGTGTAAGTATGAGAAATTAATTTCCTGTCCGTTCTTAGAAGTAATCACTTGTGAGTAATACTTCTACGTCAGCAGACATGTGTGAAGAAAACTGTATTGCTACCATACATGTTGAATCAGTGTGTTGCTATGTGACACCATCCTTTATTCATATCAGGGCAAACACCTTGGGAAAAAAAAGAGAGACAGCTTGTCAGTTTGTGTCTCTCTCAATAGAACCGTAGAATAACACTTTATTCTTGCAAGTGTTATTTTAATTTCAAATTAACTTGTGGTTTCTAACTGTCGGTCCGATCTTTGCTAGCATTTCTTATGAAAATTAAAAATACTTTGGCTATGGCTTATTCCTGTTGCTAAATAGTAATCTAGACCCATGTTATGTGAGGAATATGGAAAGTTCTGCTGGTATACCTGTTTACAGACACTGCAATCTTACCCGTTGAATTTTTTTAATTGTGTTAGAATTGTAGGTCACTGTATCAAAATAAAAGTGTACAAATGACTTCCTATCATTGGCTTCCTTGCAAGATCCAAAGCTTACTGTGAAAGCTGTAACTCAATTAGAAGACCTTTCATGACATTCAGCATAGAAAGAATGCACCAATTTGTTCTATTCATTATTCAGTCCCACTTGTAGATGATTTCCCATGTGGTTGGTCTCCAAAGCATGGCAGCATTAATTGCAATCAGACATGCACTGAGCATTAGTGAGTTTGGGGGGAAAAAAAAAGAAAAGACTACAGTGGACGCTTTGAGTCTCTAAAATAGTTGAAATAGTTCTCCACACTGTATTGGGCAGCAGGAGTATTCCCTCCCCCTGAAAATGAGCTTGTTCATAGAGTGGAGAGAAGGAGGCTGTTTTCTTTCCTTTCCAGCAGCATGTAGGAACAGCGTTCCGAGGAGGTGTTGAGAGGGAGTGGCGGGGAGAGTTGGGGAGCCAGGGCAGAAAACAGGCTGACTAACAGCAGAGTCACCCTGCAGCCCTTCTGCAACAAAGCGTGTCCGGCTTGCTGGCTCATAGGTGACGACACACGTATGTAAACTGCTGGATCACAGTGTCCAGCAAGGTCTTAGTTTTGTGTTTTTTTCCTTGGGCTATTGAAGACCTGGAAAAGTGGGGACAAAAGCCCAGTTATTACTTCATCAGTAGACTGCAACGTGTCTGAGTTACCAGGGTTACGATTTCAATAATCAAAGTGTTCCACATCACACCCTCATTGTTTCTACCATATTTATTTACCTTATTTTCTGAGATAGTATCACAGTAGAAGCTGTCCAGCTCACAGGGGGCTTAAAAATACTTTTGATTCTTTGATAAGGAAAAATCCTGTTATTAGTTCTATCATTTTTTTTAACTTGGTGACAGAAATATAGGTCATAATAGATGTGTGTTGAAAATACTTTGAGATTAAATTGAACAAGAATAATTTAGTGAAAGGTAAATGCAGGAGGCGGAGAAGGTGATGCAACTAGTTGTCATTCATTCAAGACTGAGAAAGAGTGTTCCTGGACCGCTTTAGTTCTTGTCCCTTGCAAACTTCAGTTACCTGAGGTTAAGCATCTTCTACTTTTCAAGTTAACATCTTCTGCTTTTCCATATCTTCCAGGTTGGGCTATAAGTAAGGCTCAGTCATATGTCAGGAATTCCCATGAATATGAATAAGAAACTACTGGGAAGTCACAGTTAGTTTAACATTACTTCCAACAGCAAATGAACTCAAATATCCATTCTCAGGGGAGGCAGGACAGCCCTCTGAGCTGCTCAGTTACCCGTGCCAGCGTGGACTCCTTCATTCGAAGCATCACAATTCCAGCGGTGATTATTAATTTCATGGCACCACGGCTAGAAATAATTAATTTCCCAGCAGTAACTAGGTCAGGCAGAAGGATTCTGCACAGCTACGTAGCGCCAGACCTCAACTATCAAAGAGCAGTTTTCCAGTGGAGGGTAGGTGATGTTTACACACCTCCAGCTTGGCAATGTAGAGTCCTTTTCCTTTTCCACCGCCCAGCCTTTAAAAGAAACTGATGCATCTACTTCCATCTGTATTTCACACATATCGCTAGCAAGGAAATGGACTTAGTGAGTTGTGCTGTCTCTGTCAGGGCAGTCTGGCTGTTGTCCCCCTACCTGCAGCTTATCCAGAAGCTCCTGAGCCACTTCACAGTGACCTTACTTGGTAGACCTGGGTCGGAAGGAAAGTTTGCTCCTGCAGAGACGGCAATGTTTGTCTTCAGATTACCTGCAGACACCTGAGAAGAGTCTGGCAGCCAACGTTATTGTGGATTTTCATCAAAATTTCTCTTACAGAAGGCATAATTGGGTACATAACAATGCTGGCCCAGATGGCACAGTTTAGCCAGGTGGCCTATACCTTATTTTAATTGCTTAAACATATCCACACCCTGTCTTTGTTATGAATTCACTTATGGCAAAGCATGCAAATTTTAAACTTGCTGTCTGGTAATGATGGAAGGTGAACCCCATCTGCATCACAGCAGAAAGTAAAATATAATTTCCTTTGAGTAATAAGAGCTTAGGAGCCTTTTGGAAGGAAATATGGGTAGGATCTGATCAGAACGCCATGGCGTGGAGTGACTTATGCTCAAAGCAAAAGAGGAACGTGTCATTCCAGGAGATAACAGCTGTCACCAAGGAGGCACTGTGTCAGTGAAAACTCGTCTTTTGGTTTCCTAAGCCTTTCATTTGGGCAGCCAGACACGCCAGCACTGCAAACCTGAAAGCAAACTCAATTATCTTGCATTTACCTTTTGTAGCCTAAAACTATGCAGGGCCATCTGGGGTTACTGAGGTGTGAACCTGAGCTGTGCCTGTGGTGTGGCACGCTGTTTCTTCATGGGGACTGAAGTGTAACCATGGCCTCCCAGGGAGCACTTGCTGGTGTTCCCCACTGTGGGCGGCTCAGCTGCCCAACCAGGGAATGGTACAGAGCAGGGGAAGGCCACCTCTTCCTTGCTAACGACTGTGTACATCTTTCAAATAAAAATGGACTTGGTGGGCTGCACCACCACCTCTCCTTCTCATTTTGTTGAGCATTAACTCCAGCCTGGCCTTGGGCTTTTAAGGCAACCAAATACACACATATGCCACTTACAGAGTTAAGACGCTGTCTTAATGCATATACAGATGCAAAGTGCCCAGCCACGCACTCCTACAAGTTTTGGTTGTCTTCCTGGGCATCTTTTTCACAATCACAATTTTTTCTGCAAACCACAATTTTTTCTGCAAATAGCGGCAATTCCAATGTAACTTGGAGTACTGGTTTGGCTCAGAAGGTCTTTTAATTGCTCATCCACCCCTGTATTCTCTCCTTCGTAGTCTTCGTTCATTCTTGTCTGGTGCCTTTTGTACTGCAGTTGCTGAAGGCAACGCACAAAGGCTGCTCTTTCCTGCCGGAGCTTGTTGTTGTCTTCAGTAGCCGGGCAGGCAAAGACAACTCTGGTGTGAATCATTTTCCTCCTCCAATGTAGGAGTTGCCATAAAGAATGATTAAGGTGGGGGGGGAGAAAGAAAGGGAGAGTGAGAGGGAGTGTGTGCGCGCACAAATTAAGGTTGGGAAAGAGGGAGTGGTGTCAATGAGCAGGGAAGCTAACAGAGTCTTCTGCTCGGCAAGGTTTCACCACGGGTAGCTGGTTCTTCGTGCTGTGCCCATTTCATTGATTCGCTTACCGGGATTATAGCCTTGCAAAGTAAGTACGGCTCTTTTTCTTCCTCTGATACTTTCATTAGTGCCTAACCAATGGTTAAAAAAATCTCCATGGTGAAACATAATCGAGTAGAGGGAGTGTAATAAGTTAACTTGTACAAAAAGGTATAATGTGGAATTAAAGGAGCAAAAAAGCCTTCACAAACTACAATGTTTTGGCTTTGTCCCAAAACTGCTGCATTTGCCATGCTATATTTCTTTTCCCTGAAAAGATTCATTGGAAGCTGTGAAGAGGACCTGGCAGGTGAGGCAGCAAGGGCATTAGGAATTATTAAAATATGATGGTTTCTTGCAAATGGCTTTCACCATATCAGAAAAAGCAGGTTGTGTATTATGCCTTGAAAATGCTCCATGTGTCAAAGTAGGGTTTAGACTGTTTTGTAAGTCTCTGTCACAGAGGAATATTCTCATTTTCTGCAGAGGTGTGTATGCTGTGCTCTGTTTGCTTTGAGTTATTAATCAAGTGACTAATCTGCACTTGTTGAAAGTGAAGGGCAGGAACTTAGGTCCAGTAATTACCCCTTTATTTTCAGTGTGACCATTTAGTTTGAAGAATGTACTGGCTATTGAAGTACAACAAAGCATATTGTGGTGGCTCATTTCTCTCCTTCCTTCCTGGAATGACTTTCCCTGCTACATTGCTGACAGTGCTTTTCCCCAACCATGCAAGACACTCTGGTCCCACATCAGTCTGATGTCTTGTGTTCCTCAAAGAATTGTCTGTTCAGAAGAAATGGTGTTCTTGTTGCGCAGTCAGGTAGTCTGCCAGGTGGAGAGTTGTCATTTGTGTAGAAGTAAGAAGAAAAGGCTCACAGAAGTCTTTTATTTCCTTTATATTTTGTGTTTGCTGCGTAAGAGCTGAAGTGGGGTGATGTTAAATGCTTGAGCTAGTTTCAAATATTGATGCCTCACTCATGAAACATGCGTGTGGGCTGTTTCATATCATTTATCCTCTCGGTGGAAGTTTGTTTGAACTGGAGAGACTACAGCGCTGGCACTCACAGCTCCTGAGCTGTAAAACCAATACACCCCCCCAGCGCTGGATGGCCAGCAGTGTCCACGCTTTATCTGCCCAAGTGTCTTCTCCTGGAAGGACTGCTTAACCAAGACAAAAATAAAATGAATACTTTTCCTGGTTTATCAGATTATCCCTATTATATAGCTAACTTGAGTTCTCAGACATTTCCACACAGACGTTGCTCCTGATAATTCCCCTGATTATATTTTTAAAAGATAAGCTATATTTAGCTTTTCTCTTAGTAAGCAGATAGTAAACAAAGCCTCTCTGTTGGGTTGGTTTTTTTTGGTTTTGTTGTTGTTGTTGTGGAATTCAAGAGTGACTAAGCAAAAATGGTGTCTTATACCAATAAACAAGTTTAAATCAGGTTTTTCTAAACAGGTTCAGTAGCCTTTCAGCTCCCTTCTGTAGCTCAAAGTGTTTCTGTAGCGCTGTGGCAGAGTCACAGTTTTAAGAAAGCTGGGTGGATCACAAGCTACCTGTGCTGAGAAGATGCCCCAGTGCCGCGGGCCTCTCTGGAAATGCTGACATACTGCTTTCCCGGGAAAGGAGGGACTCAGCAAGAATCCATGCAGCAGGCCTTTTTAAAATTTCATTTCCAATTTTTTTGACTCCTCCCTGTTTGAGGGTTCCCTGTGATTACTGACTCAGGAGCTGTGTCTGATTTCTGGGCAGCTAATGAGCTTTCCTCTTGATAGGAGCCTCAACCCTTCTCACTTTACTGGAACTGGCTTGTCCCTCACAAGGCTTGGGACGCTCAATGCTTTAAAGAGATTTAAAATTTTGTAATATTTAATACAGTACATTCTTTTCAAGCATATGAATGTCATGAGCTCCTAAATATCATAAGTCATTAATAAATTGAGCATAAAAAATTGACTGACCAGGTGCAGTTGAAAAAGGTGGTGGAATAGAGATGAGCTCATCATTCAAGGTTAAGGGTGAAACTGAGCTTTTTTCCCATCAACATGTCCCAGATTGGTGTTATTTCAATAGTAGCACAAAAAGAAAGAAATTATAACAATGGAGAGCTTTACTGCTCTCAGAAATAGTTTCACTCAGCACAAAAGAAGCTTTGAGAGTATCAACAGTTACTGGGTGAACAAAAGGTAAACAGAAGGTTCACCACAAAATACCTCCAATTTTCCTCACCAAAAAGGAACATCAAAACGTTGTAGAAAATGATCCAACATGAACAGTATCAGAGTTACCAATGAGGTAAGAAAAGAAGAGTTTTTAAGCCATGGTACAGCTTTTCACTGGCATGAGGAAGAAGAGTTTCATTCAATTTTGCAAAATTTATTTTCTTACTCTGAATCTCTTGCAACCCAAGGAAGCGAAACACAGGTAGCACATCTTAAAATCACCCTAGGTTTGCCTATATAACTGAAAATACTAATTTTAGAATGACAGCGTAGCATTTGCAATATTAAGCCAGAAAGGAACAAGAAGAATTTTAAGTGGTTATAGTTGCATATTGATTTTTAGTCTGCGAGGAAGATCCAGAGGCCTAAATAGAATAATATCAGGCCATCCAGCACTAAAGGATGATATTCTACCCCACTAGAAAATAAGATATTTTTCAGGTGAACTGCATGCCTCATTCTGCATTGTGAGATTCTCCATATTGTTTGTCTTCATGAGGGTGGTAGATGTTGAATGACACATTCGTGGTTCCCTGGATAATTTTCCACCAGCCCCCTCAGTAAGAAAAACCTGGGAAGTTGGTGCTTGCTTCAAATTTTAACTGGGTGGGGGGTAGGGTGGTGGGTGGAGAGAGAGAAGAAGACAAAGTATATATATATGTATTGTGTGTTCATGTGTGAATGGTTGAGGTAATGGGGAAGATAACATAGGTAGCCTATGCAAGGGAGTTTATTTAAGTCATGCACAGGCACAAAGGTGCATGTCTGGGATGAGCAACTGCAGGGAGGCATTTTAAAGGATGATTTTATGTTTGCTGCTTTGCCCCTGTTGTTCCAAGTTGCTCCCTCAGCAGCAGTCTCAGTCCTTCAAACTTGTTTTAACTGTCTTTTGCCACTGTTCTGCCCAAAGCCCTCCTCCTTTAAGGTGTGTGCTGAGCCCATGGTTTCTGTCAAGCTTGACTTTTCTGGTAATTAGTGGCTCTCATGTGTGAGAAATTGTGACTACCTAAACGAGATAGACGGTTGCAGTGCTGGACTGGTGCTCAGTTCTCGCTTTACACCCATAAGATCTCTGAGACGCGTTTCCTGAACCTCACTCTGACGTCAGCTCAACACCTGCTGACACTGTAAAATGGGACCTCACATGGACAATCTCTCTTTACCAAGCTGCTGCTGGGCAATGCTAGGCTGCTGGAAGGTGGACAAGTCCGGCCAGACTTGGACTGGGTTCTGTCAAAGCCTGTATACATTGCAAAGCGTACTCCTCTGCATTTTTATGTGGGGTGTCATGGTATAACCCCAGCCAGCAACTAGGACCATGCAGCCACTTGCTTACTTCTCCCCCTCCCCGACAGTGGGATGGGGTAAAGAATCATGAAAAATAAGGAAAACTCATGGGTTGAGAAAGACAGTTTAATAAGTAAAGCAAAAGCTGCACATGCAAGCAAAGCAAAACAAGGAACTCATTCACCACTTCCCATCGGCAGGCAGGTGTTCAGCCATCTCCAGGAAAGCAGGGCTCCATCACGCCTTACGCTTACTTGGGAAGACAAATGCCATGACTCAGAATGTCCCCCCCTTCCTGCTTTTCACTTCCAGCTTTATATACTGAGCATGACATCATATAGTATGGAATATTCCTTTGGTCAGTCAGGGTCAGCTGTGCTGTCGTGTCTCCTCCCAACTTTTTGTGCCCTCCCAGCCTACTCACTGGTGGGGTGGTGTGAGAAGCAGAAAAGGCCTTGACTGTTTAGCAACAACTAAAAACATTAGTGCGCTACCAACATTATTCTCACCCTAAATCCAAAACATAGCACTATACCAGCTGCTAGTAAGAAAGTTAACTCTATCCCAGCTGAAACCATGACAGGGGATAGCTTTCTTCAGTGATATTTATTTAACGTTTGCCCTCTTCAAGACAAATTCGCTTTTTGTTCCAGTGGGAGGGGATTTGTTAGCAAACAATTTGTTGCTAATACCAACAGTCACTACATTTTGTGAGAGTGCAGTGCTGGTTAGGTGTGCTTTTCAAACATGGATTTAAAAAGCCTTGGGTTTATGCCAGTATCTTTTTTTTTTTTTAATCTTAATTAGGTTGTGCAATGCATTTCAGTAAGCTTTTATACAGCACCTTTTAGCCCAAAAAAACCCAGTTGCAAAATAAACCAAATAGATCCAAGGACATGTATAAGTTAATTAAAATAAAAATAAAGACATTTATTTTGTAAAAGGACTTCTTGTCTTTGTTTAACCCCTGCTGGCAACTAGAACCATGCAGCCACTCACTCACCCCCTTCCCCTTACGCCCTGCAAGAAGGAATGGGAGAAAAGGGGAAAAAAAGGAGGGGAAAGGGAGAAAAAAAACCCCTTTGCGGGTTGAGATAAAGACAGTTTAACAGAAACAATAACAGAAAAGGAAACATAATAATAATAGTAATGATAATAATAATGACAGGGGTCACTCTCACCGCCTGGTGAATTGGTAATGTCCTGAGCAATGGTTGCGTATTTCCGCCCCCGAGCTAACCCCCATTTATATACTGAGCATGACATCTATGGTGTGGACTATTTCATTGGCCATTCCCTCATTCTGTCTATTCTTCTATGGGAAGCTGAAAAAAGTCCTTGAATAGTGTAATTATCACTTAGCAACAATTGAAAACAATAGGTATTATTGAGATTCCTTTCACGGCAATCACTAGAAAGAAAATTAAGTCGTTCACAGCTGAAACGAGGAAGTATCCACGCCTTATTTCATGCTATTTATGTCATTCCTGGGCCTTATACTTTTCATAGTCACCACCAATTTCCTGTCTTTGAAATATATATACACACATAGACAGATATAATTTCCTTAGTCTGTGGGCCATCCCTATAAAGTATCCATTGAGTTCATTTAGTCACTTAGAGCTCCATCTGTCATAACAGTCTTTCAGGGCAGGAGGGATGGTGTGTGTGGTATTGAATTGTGGCATGCTGCATCTGGAGCTCACAACTGGTGTACCTGGCATGGTCCGTGCCCATGGTCCGTGGGGTGAACATGTCAATCTTGAGAAAGTTGCCAGGAGCCAGTTGCTGAAGTCAGTTCTGGTTCTGTCACTTTCCTTGGTTTCAACAAAGTTCATTCCTCATTAATTTGGGCGATTCTTACTGTAATACTATTGATATAGCTTATAGCGACTGTAGTAGTGATGACATATAGTGGTAAATTAGCAATTAACATCGTACAGTTCATTTCATTGGATATTCTCACCCCAAATAAAATCCCCATGAGGTACACATCAGACTTCACCATCCTCTTGCATCAACCACCAAGTGCACCCAGGTCCTTGAGCAAAAGCAATCCCAAGGATGGGTTTGCCTTTGCCCATGGCAGGAATAACCCAAACTGTTTTCCCTAACATATTTTTCATGTGCAGTACGGAGACTTTATCCCCTTCCACAGTATTTAAAAGTTCTGATTGGGCAGGGCCAGCTCAATTGACAGATCCTCTAGTGTTAACTAATCAGGTAGCTTTTGCTAAATGTGTATCCCAATGTTTGAAAACGGGGCCTTATGAGTAAATCAAAGTGTTTTCTCTACTGTGTCGCAGGCAAATTATGCACCCACTCTTTTACTCCCATAAAAAGGTATAAATACCACAGATTATTTGGAAGTCATTCACTACTGTCGAGTACCACAACTGCTCCACAGCGTCTCTGTACAATGGTGTCAGATGTTCAGCTGAGTTTGGGCAGTATGACACATGCATTCAAATTGGAGATTGTTCTCATTCAAAATGCCTTTCCAAACTGGGATGAGAGCGAGCGGTCGAGAAAGGTAGCTGGAACCTTGCTGGAGACAAGGTTCCCTGCCTATACGTTCCCTCTTCCCCTTTCCTTCTCATACCTTGCTGCTTTCACCCAGTAAGATCTTTTCTGGCTAGGATGTGAATGATACGAACTAGGTAAGGTTTGAGGCTGCAGCATTAAGCAGTCAGTTATTGGAGAGAAATCTCTGTCCTTAAGGTGTTTCTCAAAAGATTAGCAGACCTCCTAACAATGTAAGAAATAACTGACCTTCCTTTTCATAATGGGATAAAATAGGACACCTAGATCTTCAGTGTCAGAGCTTGAAATGCAAATGCAGATAGGTATGTGTCTGGATAAGAACATACCTTGTAAAATCATCCCTCCATACCATATTTATTCCACTATTTTGCCATTTTTCCTGGAGATAGAGAATGCGGCCGATACCTTTTAGGTTCTATGCCTTTTGAAGTCTCTCCCAATATTCATAATTTCTATTTCCTTTCTGTCTCTCTCAATAGCTTTGATGGAACTGTTTAACACCAGTTTTAACAAATTGCCTTTTTTTAGGGATACATAATACTGGGGGTAGAGTAGTGTCAAATACACTGTACCAAAGGGGTCATCTTCTGTGTGCTTGCTGGTCTAAAGCCAGACTTGTGCTACTGACTGAAATTCTGTGGTTCACCCTTGTTATCTTGAATCTACACAAACGTGCTTATACCGAGGTGCGATTTCAGGTGCGTGAAAGCAGTGTGGAGGGTGGGAATACTCCTTGGCTTTCCCAGAGTGTGGGCTGCAGCAACTGTCCCTTGGGCACCACCCGTCCCATTCCTCACTGCGCAGATCATCTAACAGCCCTGTGGCAATTGCAGTTATTAAGAATGGCTAGGAAAATATTTGCAGTTAGAATAGTGTAAGTGATTAGTGGGCACATAGCAGTATTTATTTAGGAGGCCTCCTTTAAGTTTCAAGGGCAGTCTCAACCTACAGGACCAGACAGCTTTCTGGAGACTTCTAACAAGGCTAGGGAGAAAGGGGAATCATCCCTTAGAGGAAGGACATGTATGAAAGTTAAAGCTTTAATGAACAATTAGCCATGAAGCAAGAGAGAGGAAAGATTATGAGACTATTAAAGGCCTGTCTGAGAACCAGGAGAGCCCAGAGCATAGGCAATGTACTTTATAAGTTGGCACATTTTAAAAGTATCAATTAAAAACAGATTAAATTAATATGTGATCCAATTTGACTCAATATGCATGGGTCACCCTGACCTATCCAGATTTCCCCAAGTGGTAATACTGGCTCCATGTAACATGTGGCGTTGCCAGCTGTCACTTGAAGATGATGGCTATTACTGAACCACTCACATTTCTTTGGCTGGACATGGATGAGGCCTTGCTCCTGGAGCTGCTGGTGTGCTCTGAAACTGAGTGGGGTTGATCTGTTCCTCCCTTCCTCTCTCCATAGGTTCAAGCTGCCCAGTTCCCATACTGATGTCCAGCCTCCTTCAGTAAGGAAATCAGTGCTCTGACCTAGCCCCACCGCAGCAGGAACTAGAATTATACTCTGTGAGTCATCTCTCTTTTCCCTTTTCTGTTTCAGAATGACGATGGACGCTCTGCAACTAGCAAACACTGCCTTTGCAGTTGATATGTTCAAAAAACTATGTGAGAAGGACAAAACAGCCAATATTATTTTTGCCCCACTGTGTACCTCAACATCTCTGGCTCTGGCATATAAAGCTGCGAAAGGTGATACTGCAGACCAAATGAAAAAGGTAAGCTGTCAGCATCCTGTTCTGTGGCTGCAAAATTATACGGCTGTCAGACGTGGCTTTCTTATTTATTCTTGTTAATATTCTACTGGACGTCTAGTTCCCTTGTAAGCCAGGCTGCAAACCATCCATCTGAAACTTCTGAACGGTTCCACACTCCATGGCTGCGTACAGCAAAAGAGGTTGAAAATCTGGCATAAAGAAAAAGGTTTTTCAAACTTGTACAAGGTGTAAGGGGACATGGCAGAGTCCCCAACAGTTCCATTAAGGCTTTGTCTCCTTTTATAATGGTGTTGATTGTGGCTGCAAGTCTTAGTCAAGATCACTGGATTTGCCGGATAATTTTTTTTTCATTATTCAAGAATGTCTAAGCTTTATAGAATGGGAAATAATGTTGCCATTATCCGTCAGCAGCAAGTATGCTTAGCAGCCCAGTCACTGGCATTTCCCCTTTCTCCCACAATCTCCCTTCTCTAAGAGGAGGCAGATGCAGTAGAAGAGGGCACAACTTCAGCTATGTTTCTCCTTACAAGCAGCACATGGTGTTCAAGGGGTTTCCAACACCAGGATGCAGCATGGCGGGCACGATGCAATCCGTTTATCACGCTCACTCTGTGGCGCAGGGCGGCAGCCTTGCAGCCTCTTCTGCTGCCTCTCTGTAAGCAGAGATTGGCGTAATTCCGTTTTATCCCAGGGAGGGTGCCCACGGTTTCTGCAGTTACGTAGAGGTGAATGAGAAGCAAATTCAGTACGCATTTATATGCTGATTATCACCTTGCTCTGAAGGACGTTCTACATATTTGAATGCATTTTCCCTCCTTTGGAAATTCCTCCCTGTACTTCCTCATTCATTGGAGGTACCCCCGAGCGCAGCCTCCTGTGCCCCTGCTCATGCCACAGATTACAACAAGTCCTGTGCTATTTGCAGAGGTGCAAAGCAATATATCCACAAAGATCTTCTTGGCTTTACAGATTTTTCCAAACAGGATCATTTAAAAAAAAAACCACCAAAAAACCACAAAAAACCCAACTTCTTTTTTATTAATTTACATGACACTTTGCATCTTCGTCACCATTTCAAAATTCAAGCACTGGCTTTCTAATGGGAGAGTTCAAAGTATTAACTTGCGTTTAATTTCGTTTTCACTTGTGTCTGCAATTTGCTTTGAACCATCCTATAATAAGTCAACGTACACATCCACAAATGGAGTTCTGTTACACAAGCGCGTTTATGTTTCATATTTCTCAAGAGGTATATAAAAAGTGCTGACTGCAGATACTAATGAGAACTTGGTACATTTTAAAATGTAGTATCTCTTATTTTCCATGTCTGTTCTAGCTTCTGCCTGCCCCTGAGTTCATACTAGATCCAAAAGGAGCCAGACTGGCAGTTGTACTCTGCAATATCAGTTAACAAACTCGTGCTAAAAGCTCTCCCAGGTAGAGAAGTTGCAGTAGTGTAGCTTTCTCCCCAGACGTCATTTCCAGGCACAGAAGCTTTCTGCACTTAACATGCTAAAAAATAAAAGTGTTGGAGGAAAAGGAAGCAAGTTGAGAAAGTTGTTTCTGAGGAAATGACCCTGGAGTTTGGCTGTGAGAGATGTGCTGGTGCTGTGTCCTTGGGAGCTTATTTCCTTCTGCTCCCCCCGAGCAAGGAGAGGGGAGGACACGGAGCGGTGGCTAAGGCAGAGCAGCAATTTCTCGTGCCTGTGAAGATAGGAAGTGTTCAGGGAGAAAGAGCAGGAGTGAGGGTCAAAGGGGAAAGAAAGTCGCTAGCGCCTGCTGTGCCTCATGTGGGAATTTGAGACAGGTGACGAGGGTTGGGTAGGCTGCCTGCAATGAAACAGCCACCATCAAAGACCTTGTAATAAGCAGGCATAGAAGTTCATTTCATATTTACAGGGTTATTTTCAAACAAACCCAGCAGGAGCCTCTCACCTCTGGTGCCTAAAAGCGGTGAGTTTTAGGTCACCCCAGAAGTTCCTACAGCTGGACTTGTCATCCCCAGGAGCTGGAAGGTGTCCCTGTGTGGGTCAGCAGCCCTACCTCCAGCTCGTGCTTTGTCTACTGAAACAGGCATAGTTATCTGATCAACTTTTGCTGAAATATCATGTGATGTCATGTATCAGTCAGCAATCAGAAAACTTGATGAACTGTTAAGCATTTTTAAAGGTGTAGCCCCCTTCTAGAAAGGAGACTAACTGGGACCCTCATTTGTCTGTCTTAAAAGCTCCAGGTTTTTGGACAAGAATGTAAATTTAGTGAAAACATTCTGATGACATACTGCAGGCTTTTAATCAACTAAGTCCCATCACCAGCATGAAAAGGTCTGTTGATTTCTTTGGACTGCTCACAGGAGAGAAACACGTTTGGTTAAAGTTCTGGTGGGATCAGGTTTTTAGATTCCTGTGAGGATGTCAAATAAATAAATAAATGATTTTTGAGTAACAACAGTGTGGGGCTGTGTTGTTAGCTTAAATACAAGAAGCCAGAGCTCTGGTCACAAACTAACATTATTTTTTGCTAAGCTGTTGGGAATGTTTGGATAATAAATAAACAAATAAAAAGATGCTTAGTATTTTATTATGTTTATTTAACAGGTACTCCATTTACAAGATGTCAAAGATGTTTCTTTCGGGTTTCAAACAGTAACTTCAGACGTTTCCAAACTCAGCTCTTTCTTTGCACTGAAAATGGTCAAACGGCTCTTTGTAGACAAGTCTCTTAATCCTACCACAGTAAGTACTGCAGAAAAGCCCCGGTGCTATGAATTGCTTGGCCAGCGTGTTAACAGGTTACAGTGTCAGACTTCAATGTTATTTAAAATAAATTCTCTCACTTTTGGCTGTTACTTGACTAGATTCAGATGATGGACAACATCATATTCTCTGCTGCCATACAAGCTTGTAGGAGGATGAGTGTGCTGCTTGACCCCAAGCTATGCAACTATTACAACATTTGTAATTCTTTCATTAACATGCTTTAGGTCAGTAGGCTCAGTAAGTTTTGAATGCAATATAACTTCTGTGCCACATCAAGGTCTCTGCATTGTAAGTATGAGCACAAAGGAGTTTTAAAACAAGTCAGTGGCGCAAGCGTGTGTCCAGTTCCCACACCCAAGTAATTACTGCATAAACTGTAGTTTTCTTAATCTGTCTGAGGAGGCGGAAGCCTGGCTATGGAAACAACACAAGTGAGGAAGGTGTTGTTAGGCCTTCTAACTTATGGACCTTGCAAATAACTTCGACAAATGTGGAGTTTTTTCTCACAAAGTTGCCTTTGAATAGGGCCACAAGCAAGGGCAGCATCAGCCTAAAAGTGATGTTTCAGAAAACTCTCACTATGCTATAATTAGATTGCCTGCTGTTCAGCCTCTGCTACAGCAAAGGCCAATACCCATCCACAGCAATAAACGTCTCATCTGCTGAGGACAGACACGATGTGAGCAGCCTGTCGCCTTTATTTCAGTCCTTTCTCTTACCCAGGCCTGCACTGAGGGTTGCTTTATCCTTTCAAACTCTGTCAGTGTACTCACTCGTGCAATACCAAAATTACTTCAACTGTTGATGTAACGCCCCTGGACTGAAGACACCTTTGGGAGCAATGTGCTGAATGCAATTGTGCATCCCACCCTGGTTGTCCCTCGCTGTTGTTTGACATAACAACTCCCCAGCTCATCATAAACTCCCCAGCTACCCCCTGGCAGAGCTCGGCATGCTGACGTTGCAGGCTCTGTAAAGAGCCATTGAGTGGATGGCATTTAACCAAGGATGACCTTGGTACCTTGCGTCTTTCAGGACTTTGTCAACTCTACAAAGAGGCCCTTTCCATCTGAGCTGGAATTAGTGGAGTTCAAAGAAAAAACTGAGGAAACCCGACAGAAGATCAACAAATCTCTTTCAGAGCTAACTGATGGTGAGTACAGCTTAACCTCAGGCACGCTGTTTGCCTCTTTGAAGAAAGAGATCTTTGTCCTCGTGACATCTCTTTACTAATGCTTTTAGAAGTGAATACATAGTGAAAGCAATAGGACTAGACCTATTATTTGGATTCATGAGGATTAGCAACATCAGCCTGTTTTGAAATCACTAACTTGACTACTGCAGCATTTCTGAAGGTGGAAATGTGAGGCTGATCTTGCATTAGCCTCGGGGAAAGCTGATGACAGCTTTGACTGCAGCTGGACAGTTTGGGAGCATGACAGCTCCTGGCTGTGGACCTTCACAAACATCTGACATCAATACATTGAACCCAGACCCTGGTTTCCTTTAAAAGTTTTATTCTAATGGGAAGTATTTGCTGGACTCTGAATTTCAGGCTGTTAATTCATAGTGCAGCTCAGCTGCTTTCCTGCTTTTGCCAGTAAAGGTGCCACAAGTGGACATGTGGCTCGTATTTGGAGGTGGAAATGGGGCTGTGGACACTTTTCCTGTGGTACGGCTGAGTCACAGGAGATGCACATCAGTGACCGTGAGGGTCCCCAGGCAGAACCTGCCCAGTCTGCGGGCGGCAGAGGTCCAGCCCTGGCACACGTGAGCATGAAGCGCCCATAACCGACCCTGTTTGCAGCTCTGGGGTCAGTTGCTGCCTGTTGCCCTCGTGTGGTATGAATATGAAAAAAATGGGGGAGTGAGTCATGTTAGGTCCTTCCCAGGCTGGCTCAGATGCCCATGTGGAAGCACCTTGCCCTGCCTGTGCCATTCCTGCACGAAGGCAGAACTTGCCTCCACAGTGCTCTGGATTCAGTGTCTTTTATGGCAGTCCTTGAACAGGTCTAAAACAGATCAAGAAGGGGGACGACAACATTTCACAGAATCACAGAATGGTAGGGGTTGGAAGCGACCTCTGGAGATCATCTAGTCCAACCCCCCTGCCAGAGCAGGGTCACCTAGAGCAGGTTGCACAGGAACGTGTCCAGGAGGGTTTTGAATGTCTGCAGAGATGGAAACTTCATCACCTCTCTGGGCAGCCTGTTCCAGTGCTCTGCCACCCTCAAAGTAAAGAAGTTCCTCCTCACGTTTAGGTGGAACTTCCTATGTTCAAGTTTGTGCCCGTTACCACTTGTCCTGTCACTGGGCACCGCTGAAAAGAGCCTGGCCCCGTCCTCCTGACACCCACCCTTTAAGTATTTATAAGCACTGATAAGATCCCCCCTCAACCGTCTTTTTTCCAGACTAAATAGACCCAAGTCCCTCAGCCTTTCCTCATAAGAGAGGTGTTCCAGTCCCCTAATCACCTTAGTAGCCCTTTGCTGCACCCTCTCCAGCAGTTCCCTGTCCTTGAGCTGGGGATCCCAGAACTGGACACAGTACTCGAGGTGTGGCCTCGCCAAGGCAGAGTAGAGGGGGAGGATGACCTCCCTCGACCTGCTGGCCACACTCTTCTTGATGCACCCCAGGATGCCATTGGCCTTCTTGGCCACAAGGGCACATTGCTGGCTCATGGTCATCCTGTTGTCCACCAGGACTCCCAGGTCTCTTTCCACTCTTTCCATACTCTTTTTGAAGCCTGTAGCAGTATTTGATTATGAACTAGAGTCAGAGCAGTATTTTTTGTTTTCATGGTTATTTTATTCTCATGTATCTCTCAAAATGAGTAGCAGCTAGTCTGGAACTTCCCTTCAAATCTGTCTCTCCAAAGAAAAGTGATTTTTTGCTTAAACCTGTTGAATTTCACTGAAAATTCGTTACCTTCTTTAAGGTACTAAACAAAAGCAGTAGACATGTTTTTGATTCCATGCTATATAAGCCAAGAAAAAAAATGTCATTTGGAAGATCTGTCTTGATCCCAAATCCCGTTTCAAACATTAAACTGCAATTTTAAGTAAGTACTTTTTTTTCAGAATTTCCCATTAGAATTAAAATCTCCTGCTGGTGAGGTGCAGGACACAAATATTTTAATTCAGTGAAGTGTTTCCATATTCAGTCGAAGCAATTGAGAGATCTGTAATGTATTGTTGCACTAACAACCAGCTTAAACCTGTTCACAGGCAAAATGGAGAATATTTTGAATGAAGACAGTGTAAGTGACCAGACACAGATCCTTCTGGTTAATGCAGCTTATTTTGTCACAAACTGGATGAAGAAGTTCCCGGAGGCGGAGGTCAAAGAATGTCCTTTTAAAGTCAATAAGGTACGTTCTGAAAAAAAAAAAAAAAAGAGAGAGTACTGTTTCCACTCAAGAAAATGCAAACTTTGAGCTAAGAAAATCACAATAAGAGAAAATGAGGAATGGTTATTATTACCGTGGCATTCTTAGACTCTTTATCTAAATGTATATACTGTTGTGAGGGTCCCTAAGCCAGTTGGCTTGTCATGTTGTTGTAAAACTTTGCTTGTGCTTTCACATCCATCTTCCAAAAGCCCAGTGTGAAAACAGACTGTCCTGTTAGTATATTTAGGCAAGAGCAGCTGAGTACAAGTGACCAGAAGACGCCATTGCCTGCAACAAGGGGATGCACATTCTCATGGCTAGCTGCTTCCAAGAGATTGCAGCCTGTATCAGAGGCTGCATCCCAAAACCAGCAGGGGTAAAGGACAAAATGTTGCATTTCTCCCTCTGCATATCAGCCCTACTTAGCCACGAGGTCCAAGTGGGTGCAGCACCCATGGCTCTTGCCTTCAGGAATCTGTGACCAGTGATGAATATTGTGCAGCTTTAAACCAAGACATAAAGCTGGGCAATATTTTTGAGATAAAGAGTTTATGCTCCAAATGCATATATATATGTGTGTGTGTATATATCTGTGTACATGAGAAAAGTTGGAATTTCAGGCCACTGAAAATATTCATAAATTACCACACCAGCCATCAGTTTCAGCTAAAGAAGGTTTTAAAATTATACAATAAACAATACATTTTTTTTAAGTGAAATATCTCAATTTTTGTTTTCCTAAAGTAGTATTTTTCTACTGAATTTGAATTTTAAAATGAGTTTCCTGGTGAACAGAACAGTTTGTAAATCTTCCCTATGAAATACAGAGTTTTGTTTTGTTTTGTTTCATTCGTAAAAAACAAAGACATATGGCTTTAGGTAAGCCTGAAATTTCTTCTTATTCTGTTTCAGCTCCTGAACCAAAATACCAGTTATTCATATGAACAGCTTGACCTTCACTGTTGAGGTGTGCTCAGTGCTTTACACTTCCTGGCATTACGTTGCCACGTAGACTAGACAGTATAGTTTGTAGCACTCAGTGAAACAGGCATGAAGGGCCACGGTTATTAGGTAAATTTCTCTCTTAAGGCACATCCCCAATATTTTGCTATTGTATTAAGTAGACTTCTGTTCCACTTTTCTTTGGAAATCTGCCTGCTGTAGAGAGCCAACAGCTTTCACTACAAGGGTCTCTTAAAGCTGGTTTCGTTACCTGTGAAAGCCAACAAATTCTCTGATGGTAACTCAATGTACCACTTATATGCGACTTTTCTCTCTCCCTGTCTTTCTTGTGAATTAAAAGATTGTTTCCTCGATGTTTTGCAGACTGAAACTAAGCCAGTGCAAATGATGAACCTGGAAGCTACTTTTTGCCTGGGCTATGTAAAAGAATTAAATGTCGCCATCCTCGAACTTCCATGCCTTAACAAACATATAAGCATGCTCATTCTGCTGCCCAAAGAGATTGAAGATGACACCACTGGCTTGCAAAAGGTGAGAGAAAAAAGTAAAATTAGTGTGATGCTTCCCTTGGAAACAGCCCGCTTACAATGTCATATGCCTATGGAAGGTTTTTGTTATTTAGATGCTATGTAGAAGAAACAAAAATTAAGTTTCCTGTGAATTTACCTTCTCATTCTGCATCTCTGTTCCTGATGTCATGTTTGTGACATCATCGTTTCCACTGTGGCCAAGTGTGAGGTCCTGAACAAGACTTTGTTTTAGAGAGGGCCTGCGCAGAAGGAAGTGTAAAGTGCAGAAGGTGCCCATGATGCACTTTAGGAATCTGCATCTATTTGAAAATCTAGCCCCAAAAACTGAGTTTCATTTAAAGATTTTTGTTCTTGCTATAGTAAAGTGCTTAAACTCATTCTTACTGGGTACTCGGTAGTGCTGACTATATTTACTCTGGTGTCCTCATTTTTTTCAGTTGCCATGTATCTGTGATTTTTTTTTTGCTAAGGTTTTACACTTCTCTAGGTTTCCCTTTTGAGCAGAGGTGTCTGAAAAGGAGCCATTTTTATTACAATTGCACAAAAAATTGAAGAAGAATAAGGCATGTAATTTCTCTATGGAAATTATAGAACATATTTTCACCTCTATCCAAAATTTAAGAATTAAGAGACGGATGATCATGCGGGTCTCCTTTGTAATTTGCTGCAACTGGCCATAAAGTCTCAAGGCAGGAGGACTCTGCTCTTGCAGCTGTAAGGTACTTTAATATGTAGGAGTAAATTTCAGAACACGCGTATCTTAAAATGCAAGTGAGGCCATTCCTAATACCAATTTGTTGTGGACCCAAATTTTGCCTCCCCCCCCCCCCCCCCCC
>VYZM01001913.1:266678-283726 GCA_013398915.1 Dromas ardeola
TATGTGTGGCCTAATTTTTTCCCCCCCCCCCCCCCCAGTTTTTAAAACATTGCTCGAAACAGCTGCATGTTTGATTGAGACCAGGCTCTGGATTTGTGGTCTTTTTCTGTCCCAAACACCAGCAATTTCATTGCTCTGTAGAGTCAGGAATCAAGACTTCTGGATCCACCAGTCGGCCAGGTGTAACCCGGGCGGGGGCTGTCTTTCTCAGGTTCCTTCATGTGGTTGTTGAGGTGATTGCCTATCAAAAGCTTGTAAGGGGTTAATAGTCAGAGCCTGCGCGTCCAGGGATGTTGCTCCAGAGGCCTGTCCTATGGATTAAATCATACTTGCATCAATATAACTGAGAGTATGTTAACCCTGAACACTACAGTTGTGAATTCAAAAGCAAAGGCAGCCTTTTGGACTTTGTTTTTTGGGGCTTGACAGGAGTGGGATGTTCAGGAATAGTCTTTTTTTTTCTCTCTTTCCTTGGACTGCTAATGGATTTCCTCTCTTCCTTTCTGTCGTCAGCTGGAAAAGGCACTCACCCCTGAGACGTTATTACAGTGGACCAATCCCAGCATGATGGCCAACACCAAAGTGAATGTATTTCTTCCAAAGTTTAGCGTGGAAGGCAATTATGACCTGAAACCACTTCTAGAAAGCCTGGGCATGACAAATGTCTTCAATGAGAGTGCATCAGATTTCTCTGAAATGTGTGAGACCAAAGGTGTGGTTTTGTCGAAGATCATCCATAAAGTCTCTTTGGAAGTAAATGAACAAGGCGGCGAGTCCCGAGAGGTACCAGGATATCGGATTCTGCAACACAAAGATGAATTTAAAGCTGACCATCCATTTATCTTTTTGTTTAGGCACAACAAAACTCGCAACGTGATTCTTTCAGGCCGATTCTGTTCCCCTTAAGCAGGGCACATTCATTATGAAAAAGCACAATTACATTCATGGTGGTGCATGTTCCTGTAAAGCTTGGCATCCTGACTATCACCTTTGAAAGGAAATCTAAGAGGTTCATATATCAGCTGGGTAATACAAGGTACTCTACATATGCAGCAGAACTAGTTTATCTCATTTTGTTTCACCCCCTTAAGCTGAAGGATTCTCACTGTGAAGAACACATCGTATTTTACTGAGAAGTATCCCAGCCTCAGAAACAAGTATATTTTACTCCTCTCTGATACCTTTTCCCCAGAAAGAAGTGAACTAAGAGCCTGTTTTTGTCAGACTGGGAGCTGGAAAGGGCTCTACATTCCTGCTCCCTGGCCAAACCACTCTCTCTCGTGACCCACGCTCTGTGGATCCCTACTGCCTAGAAGGGGAAAATGTGGACATGTGGTGTGACAGCACTCCCCTTGTACCTGGCTACACCCTGGTGGTCCAGGGTGTCCTACCGGACCCTGCTAACGCACAGTGAAATGGTGCCCAGGTTCTGCAGTGTAGCTAAACAGTTCAGGCTAGCATCAGAGTTTGCATCTGTGGAGCAGATGCTGCATTGAAACCTATGGATGCAAGAGGCAATAATCACGGTGACAAAATGTATACCCAGAAGAGTTTTCAGCGTGAGCTACACCAGTTCATAGATTGGGGAGGTTGGACTCTGCTGCTTGGGATTTTTTGAGTCATTGCGCTTCTGACGTGGAGGAGGGGACCAGTTCACTGCAGCTATGAGGAGCCCTGTTCTATATGTATCCTGAGAAAAAGAATGTTGCGCAATTCTAGGATAGAAAACTGATGGATTAACACTGTAAGTGCCACACTTTTCACGCACAGATTATCTGCCATTTCTAGTTCTGGATTCAGCATTGAAGAGACTCCATACAATTACTAAATGTCTGAGGCATGAGAGAGAAATAAGGACTGCAACTTGAGTGAGATTAACATTGTAATTACTAGTCTCCAAATTCCATATGAAATCATGGTAATCAGATTTCATTTCTATCTAAGGACTGCCTGCTGCATATGTTCAGTACTGGTTTACCTAATTACTGTTCATAATAAAGCACTATAAAACCTGTGTCAAATGTCTGCAGTACTTCCAGTGTCAGTCTGTGTGTTGACTCTTGTGTGTTCGCTGACAGTGTCAGTGTTCACTCTTGACCTCCAATAAATGATAGGAATGGAAATAAATGGATTCACTTAGGCCACAATGTCAAAATAAAAAACTAAATCAATATCTGGATTCCCTTCTGGACCATATGATCATAGTTCCCTGTAAAGACTATGTCACTAGCTGGTCACATTATACAGAGAATTCAGTTACGTATCCTCAAAAAATGGGAGCATTTTACTTGAGAATTCCTCTTGGTGCTTCAGGTCTGAAAGAAACTGGAAAGAGATTTCTAAAAGGGAATATGCAACCCCTAATATGCATACCTCTCTTCTAACACCAGAGAACAGCAAGGTGGTTATTGTTAATTTGGAGGCAGGAGTTCTGTTTTGATTCTTGACCTTGCCAACCCACGAGAAGCCTTTAGTCGCAAAGATTCAGTGGTTTTACCAGTTTCCTTCCTTTTGTGGACCTCTAATGGGCTCTAAAACATTTTAATATCAGAGGGTTAGCTGGAGTCGTTGGCCCATATGTTTGAAGGTACTGAAGGAACTAATTTCCACCAAAAACAATGGAAGAGTCCCTGCAGACCTCTGGGGGTCTTTGCTGATATGCATCAGGTGTTCTGATACATGGATAGAAGTCAGAAGAAGAATGCAAAATATAACAATTACTTTGCAGCCCATCCTGTCTGAGAAGGAATTGTCTGCAAAGATCTTTACCAGCTCAGTACTTAAGCGATAGCTGAATGGCTGGGAAATGTTTTATTCACCCCATCATTTTCTGATCTGTTTTGGAGGCTGGGGTCAGAGTTACCCAGAGCTGCCATCACTGTGGTTTCTACCAGTTCTCCTGTAGGAGGTGGGTCAGGGCATTGGACATGGGGTTGATGACTGACTATGCAGCTGCACAGGCAGTCCATACATAGGCAAGATGGACTAGTTGCCTATAGTCTGTACAGTTGGCTTGTGTTTGGCCACTGACGCTTCGTCAGGCAGTTCCAGGTGTCTAGCAGGCCGTATCACCCTTATTGCTACATCTGTACTGGTCTGCTAGACTGATGAAAAGCTCTGGCAGATTGCCCTATCCCTCTTTTTCTTCCTGGATGGGACTTCCTGAAGGAGAAAAGCTCAGACATCACTTACTCAGCTTTTTCAGGCTCTGAAAACGCTCCAGTCCAGGAGCCAGTCTTCATTCAATGCAGCCCACATTCTGATCAGGGCACTTAGCACATCCACACATGTTTACTTGTCTTCTCAGAGGGTTCCTTGTGATGGCTTTGCCAGGGAGGGTTATCCCATGAGAGCAGAGAGAAACACTGCCTCAGGGTGGGGCCCGTCTTTCTCCACCTCCTGACTAATCCCAAGGTATCCCAGACTATGCAAGGCAAGCAGATGTTAGAGATACAAAGCTGTCTCAGTCTACAGAAGGCAAACCCATTTATTGGTCACTTACAAACAGGCCACGAAAAGCTCAGGTTTATTTTTCACTTCTGCCTCTTCTCCCTACCGGTCCCAGTATGAAATTTATCCATCTTGCAGCATGTGAGGGAGAAGTATCAGTAAAGTTCCTGCTGGTGTGAGAAACGCTGTTACGGTCTATTGCTCGGTTCCACCCATGGTGGCCTCTGGGCCTTGGGCAAGAAACTGCATGGGAGGACATGGGAAAACGTGTGTGGGAGCTTGTCTATAGGAACACCTGCGTGCTGAAAGGCGTTGGCTACAATGGAGAAAGTGAACATAGCTGAGGACTTGCTCAGATCGCCAAGCTGCTCCACCTCACCTTTCACCAGAGCATTGCTATGCAGTGATGGGTAACAGCCCTGATGGAAAAAAAGCAAGCCGTGGCTGGCTTTTGCAGGCAGTTGCAAACTGTGGTGTTATGTGTCTCGTCATCTCATCACTTGCTCAGCTGCACAATCATTGCCCACTTCCTGCTCCCAGCATTTTGTAGAAGAGAAGTGATACATCTTAATGTCTTGTGGTAACTAAAGTTGTTTGTGGGGAAGAGCAGTTTGGCTTTGAAACTTGAGAAATGCTACGTAGAGACAATTGGCCCCACTGGAAAAGCAGTACAGTTTTGAACCCTGAGTATACTATCCTAAGGGCCTAGAAAAGACAGAATTTGCACATACATTGACATTTCCTGAGGCAAAGCAGTTAAACTGATGTCAAGGGAGTTCTGAGGGAATATGTGTACAGAACAAGTAGAGTAGTAGTAGAGGAACAATCTTAATATAGGGGGAAGGGACAAAGCACAGAGATTAGAAGGAAAGTCTTGAAAGGTACTCAAAAATACTTAGACTATCACTGAAAAGAGGTTAGGACTCATAAAGGCAGAAGAAAAGATACATGGCAAGGAAACATGCAGAAATAAATAAAGAAATAAATATAACAGATCAAGAGACAGAAAGAACAGAGGTGGAAGACTAAGGAACACCACAGAAACACGCAGGAAGAAAAAACAGAAACAAGGATGTGACTATGGCAAATGGAAGCAAAAGAGTGAGGAAAAGAACAGGGGTAGCAAGAAAACTCACTTTATCATTGAATATTGCATTGTTTACAAGTCCCTTTTCTTGGATGAGCACTGGAGCACTGGAACTTGGGCAACCAGGCTGAGACCTTGGCAGAGGAGCAGGCAACAGCAAAGGTGGTGTGGGCTGCGCCTGAGGAAGAGGGTGGCCCAGCTTCAGCACTAGGAGGGAAGTGTGGGAAGGGCAAGACGGTGCTGGGAGGCCTTCTTTCTCTTTCCTTCTTTCTCCCCTCACCATGTCTGATCCCTCAAATATCCTATGAATCCAAAGCCAGTCTTATGCTTTGTAGGAAGAAAGAAGAGGTGAGAATGGAAAGGCAGAAAATTTTCAGGGTTGCAAAGCCACATACAACCCTAGAGGACTTCATTTTGACCCCTGAGCCCAGCTGCCATAACCCAGTGTTGCACCTGAGCTCAGAGGTGCTGATTAGGGGAGATCAAACGCTGTGTCGATGCATCTCCGTGCTTCCCATCTCTTTATTTCCATCTCACTTTATGCTGGAGACATAACCCATGTAATCAGACACTCCTGGCCTTCTTTTATTCTTAACTCCAGTGATTTAAAAGAATACCCCCTGGCTGAGGATTCCTGTTACAGTTCAAGGAAATACTTCTTCCCTTCTCTAATTAAGCTCCTTCCATACGCATAAAGCTGACTCCTTACCTGAGAGAGAGAGAGAGAGAGAGAGAGAGAGAGAGATGGCTGCAGGCAACATAAACCTCATGAATTTCCCATTCATTTGCTCTATCTCTGCAAGCAAGCTCAGCTCCAAACAAGGCATCTCTGAATCCTGGCACGACGCCTGCACACCCCTGTGTTCAGGCCAGACCCCATCAAATTTGAAAGGAAGTACACATGGCAGCACAGCCATGGATCTGCAGGGTTAATGCCCTGTTTTCCAGCCGAGGGTGACTTGGCATTGCAATCGGGAGATGTTGCCAGCAGATATTGCCTGCCAAACTTGTTGGACAGCTTTGAGAGAAATACTATTAGCATATTGGTAGGTACAGGTCTCCCAGTCTTTGCAGGCAACTTCGTGTTGATGGCATTTGCATTAAATTGCGACATGCTGCTATCATCAACAATTGGTGAGAGGCTGAACTCTCCCACAAGAGAGTGGGAGATTTTTGTAATACAGTATTCACAAGAACGTGCTCCAGAGCTCAGCTGTTGTGCTCTTCATTTAACCTCTTCGGGCAAGAAGGTAAACAATTATTTATTTATTTTTTTCCCCCCAGAGTAACTTGTGAGTTAGTAGTCTACAGGTTGGTAAAGTAAACATCATGTTTACAGATGGGACAGAGGGGGAGATACCTTTTCAGGCTGCAGGCAGCAAAACACACTGCTATAATTCATGTGGCTCAAGAGCTCACATAAAGAGAGCTGGTCTTCAGTGGGATGTAGATGAGGAATTTAGGAACACATGTCCAAAGCTATGAATCTAAAGATTCTTGCCTAAATTTCACAGGTTTTTGAGTCTGAAATTTCCCCAGGACCTCTGTGCTTACCCAGAAAGCTCTAATTGCCACAGGACAGATCAGCTCAATGGCTTATACCAGAAAGCAGATGATTTTCTGCCTATACCTCCAGAAGAGCTGAAGGGCGGGCTCTTTCAGAGCACCTCTACCCACTCCGGTAGAATTGGGCTTGACATGAAATGAGGGTGCAGGTGACCTGGGCAAACTCACCCACAAAGCCTGAGATACATTTTAATTTCCCTTCTTTACTCAGGTTTCCAAGGCACAAGAAAAAGCTTTGAAATTTTCACCAGAGGAGAGAGAGGGCATGCAGTTCTTTGCCGGGGTGCTTAGGTGTTTCCCCTGTACCCTGATCCCCGCTGTCAGGGGATTGTTTATGTGCTTAAACAATGACTATATAAAATAGGAAGGGTGGAGTAGTATTCAGATTTTGTATTGTTAGTGGGGATGCTAGTCTTCACTAGCAACACATCAGCTCTTGGGTTTGGCAAGGATGTTTAGAAGCTTGCTGAGAAGCCTGTGCAGCTGCACACAGGCATAGCAAATCACTTGCCACTGCACAGCCCGTAACAGGACAAGGTACATCCATGCCTGTTTATGCAGGAATAATTGGCCTAGAAAGAGGTAGAAAATATACATCCTGGAGGTACTGATGCGAAATAATAAAAGCAGTCAGAAAAAGATCTTCCTGGCATAAAAGTAGTAGCCTGAGAGGCTAAGTTGTTTGGAAAAGGAACTTGGGAACATTTCCCTTGAGAAGTTATTTTGTACTGAAATGTATTGGGTTTTGATTTAAAGCATGCTACTTTGGAAATATTTTGTGTGCTGTTTGTCCCTTTCACTCCAAATCAGCACAGAAACACCTGGGAACATCTTTTTGTATTAATGGTCATGAAAAATAAGAAAGTCACTTCTATTTTTCATGTGATGGGACAGTATTTTCTGGCATGTGCTCCTTTTCTAAGATAGACACATGTAATTTCTACCAATTCTGTCTTCCTTTATGTATGAGAAATTAATGTGCACTAAAGCACCTTAATGGAGGCAGATTGAATAAGCAAAACAAGCACTGGGAATTATCATGTGTCATCAGGGAAAACAGGTTCCTTCTCACTTTACCTTGTATTAAATATAGAATTACCTTAAAAACAAGGCTACAGTTCTCTCAGCCTCCCCACCTTATTTACTGCCTCCTCCTGTTGACTGCATAATGTAATCTAAAACACCTATTAATTATGATAGCTTTGAGCATAGCTTTTTATTCTTTGAGGGTTTTTGTCTTGATTTCATCTACCCTTAGCCAAAAACAAACTGTAAGGAGAGAACAGATCATGAATAGTTATAGAAAAGGAGTGTCCTTCATTTCACACAGCCATGGAAGTAGTTTGTCATCTTTACAAGGTCTGTGGCTATACAGTGGTTTCTTCTGAAGGAAGCTCTTTTCCTGGGTAGCTTCTTGCTCACGTATAACAGCGCCAGCAAACGCCATCTGCCAGACTATGTTAAAAGCTACTAAACCATCATGCAAAGCATCTCCCTTCATCAGCTGTAAAGCCCCAGCCCTGCCTGCTGCTTCTGCGCTGTTGCTAATTTTCAGTGCAGACGCTTTGGCTAGTGCAGAACAGCAGCTGTGATCTTCCTGGAACACTCCTTTTGATCTTATGTCTTCTCTCCTTACCATGCCAAGGTCTTTGAAAAGTAACATTACCATTTGTTGTCCATCATGTAGGTGTTCTTCAAACTCCACTGTCCTCCCAGTAATTCCAAAACTCTCACTGATTGAATGATTACACAGATACACACATGGCCCACACACTTGTGCCCACCCCAATTTAAGATTAAGAAAGTTCACTAAATCCTTTCATTCTGCAGTAAGAAAGTTTCTCCACCAGCCTGCACCTCCCATCCTTTGCTTTGGGTTTCCGGGGCAGCTCTCTAAGTATTTCCCACTCACAAACCCATGGAGTTGGACGCAGTGTTTGCACCTGGACATCACCCTGAGGACAGCCTGCTGCTTTTTCTAAAGGAGTGGCCACCTCCTTTGCCTTTTAAAACCTGTTCCCAGCTCCTGGGCTCTCCTTCCAGCTCGGCAGCCTGTCCTCTCCCTGCAGGGTGGGGTGGAGGTGCCTCCCTCCTGCTGAGCAAGTTTATTAACTCTTTTTTTTCTCCTTGACTCGGTCTGGGCACACCTATAATACACCTCATGACCTACATTCACTGTGAATGATTTCACAGGTCCATTTCAGATCTTTCACAAGGTGTAGCAGTACAAACCTCAGCACTACAGAAGGACTGAGATTTGTTTTCAGAAGATTCTGGACAATAGGTAATGAAGGTGGAAGAAAAGACAAATGATTATTTAGTGCAATGTCTTTTTCTTGTGGTAAGATGACTGTGTTATTAAAAGGAAAATGAAAACTGTGTTTCGTACAAAGACACAAAGGGCAGAGCTAGAACAGCTGTTTTCAGGCTTAATGAGATATAACTAATCTTTAATTATTTAACAGAAAACCTGTTGGGTATTTTTCCTCTGTTTTGCCCATTTGTATGAGGACTTCATGTGAAGTGCTTCTGGACTTCAGTGTAAACCAAACGTCTCAGTATGAAACATATATGAACTTTTTCTTTCAGCATCACAGGTTCTTTCCACAGAGCATCAGTCAGAAACACAATGAAGCACTGATTATTGCTGTGCTTTTCAAGCTAGTCAAAAAGCAGGAAACATCTGCATTTGCCACGTGTGGCACCTCCATATGTATTCAGCAACTTGACTTTTCAGCTCTTCCAAGCCACTGCAGTAACCTGTCTGAAGCTAAATCCATTTTCTTGCCGGCCGAGCTCATTCCCAGTGTCTGGCACTTGCTGCGGGCTAAGACGGTTTGCGCAGAAAAATGCTGCACCTCAGCTGAGCCACAGCAACTCCCTACGCCCTGGAAGCTTCTTCTGGTGCTTGAGCCCCAGCTTCTCATGCGAAGTTTGTGTCTGAGTGAGAGGCAACGCGCACTCAGCATCCGTGAGGACAACGCAAGACATTTTGAGTAGCTCTCGGAGTAAAGAAAGGTCTGTGAAGGGCAGGCTCTCTGTGAGGGGGGGGGACCGTGGCTGTGGTAGAAGAGCTGGGGCCTCAGTGGGAGAGTGGGCTGGCAGGGGAGCATTGGCTGGGAGGGGATGGAGGTCCCCGGCACCAGGCAGCCCCTTCCCAAGAAGGCTCTAAACACTCTCAAAGTGGCTGCTGGACACCGACAGCCCAGGACAGGCCTTACAAGGGCTCTGCTGATGAAAGATCCTGAAGTTCAGCTTTGCACCAGCCTCTCCCCACCCTTAGCCTTCTGGTGACACAGGCTGGAGCTCCTCACACAACTTGGCCTCGCAGGCTGCGGCAGCCCGGCGGCACCGGGCCGAGAAAGAGCTCCTGCTGTGCCATGGCCTTCCATGGAATAACCACCTGGCTGTGCACTCACCCATCTTTTCAATGGAGAGAAGCTCTGGCAACTTGCTGTTGACCCGACCGACGCTTGTCCTGACGCGGGTTGAAAGCTAGAGCCGGCCAGATCTCTGCCATGGGAGGCATGAGGGACTTCTCTCCGTAATGTGGCTGTGTATTTCCACCTAAGTAAAGTATCTTTCTGGAACACAGGCCACAGCTACTCATCTCTACGTCTGCAAGCAGGCAGGAGTGTATGCTTTGCTTTTCACACATTTTTCTGGCATGCTGTCCAAAATATCATTTGTTTGAGGCTGAAAGTGATGTGGGGTTTTTTGTGTATAATGATTCCAGAAAAGCTCGTGTGATCCAGCTGGTATAAAGGAGTTTCTGCACCCCTTTTTTTCAGATGGCCTCCTGCTTGTGAGGACCAAGCTGGAACTTGGTCACAACTTGTTCTTAGCAGAGTGGATTTAATGTAAATGACCCATGGGAAAGGTATCAGACTGTTATGTTTCTACTACAAAAGAAAAGAGTGACAAAGATTTTGTCATATCATTGAGCAGGAACTTACAGACTTCTTTTCAGGGCCATTGAGCTATTGCTTTGTTTGGAAATTTTAATTGTGTATCCTGTCTGAATCTGTGGCTCCTGGAAAACTCATGAGGAGGGAAAAAGTGTATTTCAAACTGTTCATGTTTCCATAGGTAGCTCAGTCTCCATAGTTGTTAATGACCTTTGATCATATATGAGAACATTTAATTCATCGTGATTTTGTTTTTATAAGCCTGTTGTTTGAAACCCTCATACCACAGCTCTGGTTACCAGACATGGTTATGTGCAGGTGTAGTTTCTGTCACCAAGTTCCTGTCATTAATCGTATGTTGTTCCAGGAGGAAAGAGTTGACATAACTGTATACGTCAAACCAGTTTGGAAAAGGAAAATGTTAATCCACAGTTGACTGATTTCAATAGCATGATCTGAAATGAGATACACCATGGGATAAGAAAAATGGTCCTTTCTGAGGAATTCACATATGTTGTGAGCGTGGGTCCCTTTTCCAGACCCGCTGTGTCCTTGCTCCTGCTGTGCAGCATGGACCGACAGATGTGTGCAAGGTTGGCTGTTTCAAACTCTCAGACTTTAGCAAACTTCTATTATTTAGCAACCAGCTATGGGACAATCTCAGGGCAGACAGATGCATGATGTATGATCTAGCTCAGGCAACAAGCTGCATTCAATTTCTTCTTTCTTTTGTGCTCCCAGTCAGCAGCTGCTTCATGATGGGCTCCATTTCTAGACCGATTATTGAGTTTTGCCTTGATCTCTACAATAAGCTCAATAGAAATGCAGAGGACACAAACATCGTCTTCTCTCCAATGAGCATCTCTGTTGCCCTGGCCCTGGTCCATCTCGGCGCAAAAAACAACACTGCTGCTCAGATAGAAAAAGTGAGTATTAATGAAACATGTCGAGATGCTTCCACATTGCTTACTGTTCCCTTAATGGAAATGTTGGGTGTCCTAGCACAACACGTGTGCCAGGGTCTCACAGGAAACAAGCATGAATGCAAGCACGGGTGCCGCCTTCACAGTCGTGCTTGGTGCGCTATGATCCTTGCCATCTTCTTGTGTGAGTCGCACCGTGCCCCCATGCAGGCTCAGGAGCGTGGAGCAAGAGCTGAATGAGAGGAGGTGACGCTAGACAGCGGGGCACTCTGGCTTTCCTCGAGCCAGCTGCTAGTGTATCAGACTTTGTGTCACAATTACGGGCAGGCTCTTCCTCTTATGGTTGCAATGAGAATCCTGAAAGGGTGAGTCTGAGTGGGTAGTGGGAAGAGTTGCAGAAACCCAAAGTGATTGTGACTGGATGGCTGGAAGCATTAGCTCACTTGTCACTTATGACATTCAAGAGTCAAAATGTCTCACCTGCAGAGGCCACAGCGACCCAGGTAGGCGGGGGTGGAATGAAGAAGGCCACCCCTCTGCTCGCTGCACCGTCACTCCCAGCAGTGCAAGTTCTGCTTTCTACAATCTTTCTTCTCTTTTCTTGTATGTGCCCATGAGCAATAGAAGACCAATAATCTTAAGGCAGAGATTCTTGCCAGTAGCTGGATCTGTACTGGTAGAGCTTCATCCATCATATCCTATCACTGCCATGTGCGCAGTCTCACTGCTGGGTCACACGCAGCCAAGGTAGACATGCCCTCCTCACAAGGTTCCCAGGGTGTGGTGGGTCGACCTTGGTTGATGGCTGTCAGGTGCCCACCCAGCCACTTTCTCACTCCCCTCTTCAACAAGGACAAGGAGAGAAAATAAGATGAAAAAGCTTGGGGGTCAAGATAAGGACAGGGAGATCACTCACCAATTACTGTCATGGCAAAACAGACTCGACTCATTTTGGAGGTGGGTGGAACCAGCTCTGTTTGATCTCGTCGCACAGAGGCCACTCTTGCGGCCCCCTGGATACCATAACCTTGCCACACAGACCCAATACACAGAGACTCGTGCTTATTTTAGGAAAGCAATGGGGATCCAGTATCTTCAATAATAAAGATTAAGTCTATGTATGATGCAATATTATTACAATGGAGAAGCTGGTGGAAATATTTCGGCAAGATATTTGCACATTAGAAACAAGGACTGGTTTCCGTTAAGAGCACTGTGATTTTGATATGTTTCCTAAGATGATGCAAAGATTAAGAATGATTGCAAAAAGCCAGTTTTGATGTTTTTAAAAAAAAGTTTTATGTCTTTGCCTGAGGCAACTTTTTGTTTTGAAATTTAAGGTAACTGTAGCAATAAAAATACAAATTAAATGTAAACATTTTGAGGTAGTGGAGAATAACACTTTGAGAGATTAAGTGCAAGTTCTTCTTGGTTTGCTAATACAGAAATGTAAATTTGAATATGAATATATGAACAATTTCAAGCTTGTCATTTCAGCCTGACTGAAGCTGAGAAAATATCTTTCATAAATCTACACCATTTACCCAGGACAGCATAGAAAATCTTTTAAACAAGGAAAATGCTTCTATCCCAGTTACAAGTGCTGTAATTTGGCATCTTCAACTGCAGGTGCTCCACGTCAGGAAAGCTGCAGGAAGAATGAGCCTTGGATCTGACCTTGAGAGCGCAGCCCCAGAAATGGAGCCAGAACTAAGCCAGGAGAGACAGCCTTCCCTCTCACAGGTGCGTCCTTGGGTGGGCAGCACTGGAGCCCTTCATTGCATGGTAGGTTACTAGGTGTAAAGCCACCTCGAGTAAAGAGTCTGCCACTGGAGGGAGTCAAGATCACACGCACAGAGTGTGCCTAATCCACTAGGAAATGTCTGGTACAAGGTGTTATTTTATCAAGGGGCGAGTCTTCCATGAAGTCAATACCAAAGCCTTCAGTGTTCTCATCTGAAGGAGGATCAGGCAATAAAGCTTAGACTAGCTGGATTTAAAAATCAGTACAGCAGGAGCTAGCCCTAGAGTGTGGTCTAGTTAGGATGCAAATTAACAACCAAAGCTATATGGAAGAATCGTTGTAATTGTTGTATTTGTGATATTCCCAGTGTAACAAGGATGGGGACCTTAACCATAAAGCGTTCCAGGCACTGCTTTTACAACTACAAAGCCTTGGCGAAAGCTATGTTTTAACCCTGGCCAACAATCTCTTTTTGCAACAAGGATTTGAACTCCAGCAGGTAAGTTACCTGTACCTGCCAACTCCTGTGGCCCTGACCTCAAACTCCATGTAACTGTGAGCATCACTGTTGTCACCCTCGTGTGTATTTTGGAGCACTTGATGTGCTTCTTGGAGCCATATTTCTTGGGGCTGGTGGGAAAGAGACAAGAGTGTCAGCTTTCAATTCTTTTGTTTAAAAAAAATTCCCACCCTGTGGATATCAATGGCTATAGAGCAAAAATAAAGCAGCAGTCTGTTTGCTTTTCACATATGCCTACACTCAGCCAGAGGTGTGACTACAGCCAAAAATGGCCTATTCGAGCTCTGTGTAAGATACTTCTAGACTTGCAAGTGGCACAGCTGGGGACAGCAAGTAAGCTTGGAGAGAGTTTATCTCCAGAGATGTTATATAGTTTCATGCTGTAGGGCTTCTGTGCTGAACTTATTCCTTTTGTACCGAATGACAGAGGGATCTCTAGACTACCTAGTACAGATAACTTGCTAGTCACATCCTTGCTTTTCTGTCAATTATTTCTGTTGAATAATTTGAATATTTAAGCATAAAACAACATGTTTTGCATCTTCTGTAATTTTTTATTTTTATCTGGACCTCAGGTGTGCAGTTCTCCATGGGATGACTCTTTCTTCTGGCTTTTTACTTATTTATTTTCTTGCCTATGCAATAGAATAATTATGTCTTCTTCAAAGAATAAACTTCAGATAGTTGATGTTTCCAAAATGAAATTTTGCCTTATGGAGTCAACAGGTCCCTTACCATTTCTAAAATAGTTTTGAACCATTGATTTCTTTCAGAAGGGAATAAGTGCATAACAGATTTGACCAATGCATAATTTTTATTTTGCTTTACAGCAATTTCTAATGTGCACTAAGAAACTGTATGGAGCAATGGTGCAAATAGTGGACTTTCATGGTGCTGTTGAAGCTGCCAGAATAAAAATTAACACTTGGGTTGAAAGTGAGACACAAGGTAAAACAAAGCAAAATCATACCCATACTTTCACTGCCTTCTTCCAATGCTTCAACAAAAGAAATTCCAGGGTATGAAAAGCAAAGGCTTGTTCACATTTCTGTGTGTTCAAGCTTATGGTGTTTAAAGATGGTTTGTCTTCCCATCCACTCTTTAAATATCAGAGTAGGTTATTAGCGAAATTATTTCTGAATTAAAGGTGTATTTGTTGTCAAATACTTTTGTATTCCCACCCTTATGCCTGGCATGATAGTTGCAATAATACCTATAAAGTTTGACCATACAAATTGCTTCTGTGAACAGCCACAAATGCAGATACAGGACAGCAGGGGATGAAAGCTGTGAGCTTCATGGTGAGATTGGGAACAGCCTGTGGGTGAAGGAGGATGGCTGAGGAGCTGGTTATATGTAGAACAATGCCCACAAAGATGAGAGATCAATGAGACTCACTATCACAAGTGACAGTGACAATCAACCAGCTCTTGCCCTTAACAGGCTAGGAGGGGCCATTGGCTCCTGCTGATTAGACTAAACATGATATATGCCATTTTCCTTTAGTTTTGCCAGAGCTGCAGTAGCAGTGGGATGAGAATTTTCTAAATCTTCTGGCTGAACATAAACCAGAACTTACTGGGGGACAGGCAAATAGATTTGAAGGTCTCTGTAATTTCTCAGTTGCCCATCTCCTGACCAAACCTGTACTTGTACTGGCAGAGCGGCCTGTGACTGGTGTGGGAAAGAGCTGTTAACCCCACTTGGCTCCCAGAAAGAGGGCTGCAGGTCCTGGACCCACAGGGTTAAGAGCCATCGTTGCTCGGGGTGCTCATATGAAGCCTGGGGAACCTGCTAACTCCTACTTCAGCCTCTGTGTAGAAAGTCAAAAGCTCCGCAGCTGGTTAACTGCTGTGCTCAGGGCAAAGAGAAAGATGCCTTCATGTAAACCGAAATATGTGATTAATGGTGCTGCTTCCTGCCCCATGGTTAATGTCACCTGGCAGATATATATGGTCACTGACATTGACAGTTGGCTAATTTGATGACCCCCCATTCCCCCCTGTCCTCCCTGGCTGGTAACAATGCAGAGGAATCTACCATGTATTTGCCTATATTGTCCCCATCCTTTGAATAAACAAAGAACTGGATTTCTAAGTTTTTCCAAATCTAAGTTAACAGATAAGTAATTGGGTCTCAGCCCAGAGTCTTAATGACAATGAACAAATACCTGTGTATTCCAAAATTTCTTTAGGTAAAATCAAGGAACTCTTCGCTCCTGGTGTGATCGATGCACGTGCGTTGCTGGTGCTGGTGAATGTAATCTACTTCAAAGCATCCTGGGAACACAAGTTTGAGGAACAAAAAACAGTACAGAGAGATTTTAAACTGAATCAGGTACATCTTAACATTATTTATCTTAGATACTGTGAGCAATGAAACAAGCATAACACGGAAGCACAATTTCCAGGGCTCAGCTGCCCTGCGAGCAAGGTGTGGGTGTGCGGGGAACTTAACCTGCCTTTCCTGTTGGCTAGAGGTGGCAGGAGGGTTTTTCCACAGAAAAGCATAATCTTTACTGAAAAAATGTGCAAGACTGAGAAGTTGCAACAACTCAGATTTTTGCTTTGGTGACTGGCAAAACACAAGTGTTAGCCCTGATTAGCTCTGTTGAACATAGCAGTCATTACAGATAGTTGTGGTGGATGGAAGCAAATCTGGACATCCCATTTCATATAGGCTCCAAGGGGTCATCCTGGTGTTTTTACATTCAATATATTTTAACATTAGCCATGCATTTGAGAGATTAAAACACACCAAAAAAACTAGGCCAGATAGCAACAAAGTACAAAAATACAATTGCAATTTGAAAAAGGAGATATTCTTATAGAGTATTTTGGTTTATTTATAGTATTTGCAACATTTCAAAGTCTATTTTAAATATATTTTAATTTTTAGCCCTTTTTTCTGCCATAGGGGTATCACCAGAGCCTTCGTTGTTTAACTAAGGTATCATCAATATGGTTGCAAAGTTATTTCTTTAACAAGCGCATTCCTCCAGGTATTGCATGTGCCCTTTAATTCTGACAGATATTATCAAAAAAGACAATCAAAACCATTTACTTTCATTTAATTCAATTTTGTCTTCTTTCCATAGATTGTGCCAATATTCTATTAGTTCTCAGCCATAAAAAAAAAAAAAAAAGAAAAAAACCCGACAGATTTATGTCTAATCTTAAATTGCAGAGCTTTATATGGGAAAAAAATGTCTTTTGAGTGTTCCTCATATATCAAAGGAAAAGGTCAGAAAAACATATATTTCTAGTTATCATGTTGCATTCCATTGTTAAGACACTGGTAAAAAAATGTTATATTGGGTACTTACATTTGTGACTTTAAATGTATCTTTGAATATGGGTATTGACAAAGGTCTATAGCTGAGAACATTTGGTGCACTGCTGCAGCAGGAGAAACTATGAGATAAGGAGAAGCTGTATAGGTTTTTCTTCATCTGCTAATCAATACTAAAGGCATTTTTGCTGAAAATATGTCATCTACTAAAAGTCTTCTTTACTGCTTTGGAAGCTAGCTAACTGTAAAAGGAAACTTGAGCCTTTATACAGCTTTCAAACAACCCCTTCACAAAAAAGGCAAGATAACAAGATCTAGAAGACGATGCCTGAGAAAGGCCGATTTTGCTCTTAAGCTACTTACTACTTCCTGTCTAAACAATCAGTCTGATAAATGACAGAATGACAGCCTGGTTCTTACAGTGCTATTTCTTCTTTATCCCAGTCCAAGTCAGGACTTGCAAATCCAACCAGCATCAGCCTGTTTGGAAGTGTAAAACTATTAAGCAACTTCACTATCTGATCAGTTGCAGGGAAATTGTGTTTTTTTTGTTGTTTCC
>VYZM01001913.1:288349-425057 GCA_013398915.1 Dromas ardeola
CTTTCCAGCAGGTCCACCCCTAACCTATATTGGTGCCTGACATTCTTCCTTCCCAGGTGCAGGACCCTGCACTTGTCCTTGTTGAACCTCATTAGGTTCTTCTCTGCCCAGCTCTCCAGCCTATCCAGGTCACGCTGGATGGCAGCACGGCCCTCTGGGGTGCCAGCCACCCCTCCCAGTTTGGTATCATCAGGAAATTTGCTGAGGATGCACTCTGTCCCCTCATCCAGGTCATTAATGAATATATTGAACAAAATTGGACCCAGTATTGACCCCTGGGGGACACCACTGGTTACAGGCCTCCAACTAGACTCTGTGCCGCTGATCACAACCCTCTGAGTCCTGTCACACAGCCAGCTCTCAATCCACCTCGCTGTCACCTCATCTAGTCCATACTTCCTCAGCTTCCTAATGAGGATGTTATGGGAGACAGTGTCAAAAGCCTTGCTAAAGTCAAGGTAGATGACATCTACGGCTCTCCCCTCATCCAGCCAACCAGTTATAGCATCATAGAAAGCTATCGGATTGGTCAAGCATGATTTACCCTTGGTAAATATATATTTACCATATACATGCATGCACATATTAAAAATCCCAAATTCTGCTGACTTTAATATCCTCTGTTGTACTTACTGAACTGTGTAGGATCTGCCTTGTTTCCCTACTCCCGTCTGGAACTGGAAGTGGGAGAAACTCAGCTGTGATTGGAATAATGGTTATTGACAGAATATATAGCTTCTAAGCTATAAGGTGAAGAAATACTACTTCACAGTGCTCATGGCCCGAGTCTGGGTTTAGAAACACAGTCAATGTCAAGAGTTTCACTTTCGCAGTATCGCTTTTAATGTTTGTGCCCAGGCAGAGCTAACTTTGCATGCGGTTTCCCCTCTGTGCGAGGCAGGAGGTGGCAGCAGGAGTTCACACCGCAAGTCTCTGCCGCTCCTCTTGAAACTTGGCACGCTGCGCTCGGGTTGCACAGCGTTTCAGCTTCCTTCTCCAAGTTGCGGGGCCACAGCCCTTCTTAGAGGATTCATGAGCAGCAGTGGATGCTCTGTCACATGGCGCTCATCATCTCACTGAAGTAGGTACTCGCTTCTTCCCTGGTAGCAGCCAAGGGAAAGGCCACAATTTGGCCCTTAAAGTCACAAAATCAGTCGGTACCTTATGAGCAGTAAAGTGAAATGCCTACCCCGTACGCAACTTTGTATTATTCGATTATCTTCAAAGAGAGTTAAACTTTAGAAACTAATTCAACGTGTATTTCAAATCTAATGAAGATGGTGTACTTACATTTCCAGAGGAGCCAAGACCCCCAGAGGTACTGCTATAGAAAGCTTAAACACCGATTTGACTCTTGGGGAAAGCTTTACCCCAAAGGCTAAAAAATAAACCAGAAAAGGTCAACTGGTACACTTCAAGAGAGGCTACTTTGCAGAATGTATTGGACCTGTTATTTCCTAAGTTGTCCTGTGAACTTCTCAGAATTTGGCCCTCAGTCATTTTTGATTTTGGCCTTGGTGTTATGGACTGCTAGAGACTAATCTATTTTACAGAGAAATTCAGCAAAGTACAGGAATTCCTTCTGATCTTAAGATTGAACACAGCCGTATCACTAATAAAAATACTAACAGTAATAAAATGATGTTTAGAAACAATCCTGTCACTGGTTTCTTACAAACATTCTTATTTCCCCAACCCTACAACAGAAAAAAAATTGTATCCCTTTTGTGCCTGACATGTTGTAAAACTTCTAGTTTCCTTCCAGTCTCCCTTCCAGTATTCATCAACTTTCTGTCACCTTTCTCATGGACCATTTGTCCCACACTTCCAACGCACGTATGGAAGTGCCAGCTCACTTTCTTGCATGGTTTCAGAAAATCGTCCAGAAGTAATGCTTTGAATTCACTTCTTTTTTTTAACTTCCATGTTGTACTATATTTTATTCCATTAGCCCAGTAGGGTCAGCTTAGCAGGGTAAATGTATCCCTCTGTCTTCAGATAATACCGGGGCTTGTTCCTTTTGAACAGAGCAGCAAGGAAATACGCAATCTGACTGAAGGGCAGCTGGCCGGCAGTGCTACTAGTTGGCATCTTCTGGCTAAGACCTGTATAAAGTATTATAAACAGAATATCAGGACTAAAATTCAAAGTTCAACCACAGTGTGATATACAATATAAATTGTACATAATTTATTACATGGATTTATTATCAATATAAACATGTCAACTTTTATTCAGTCATAATTTAATAATATTAATTATAATAATGTAATATTTGGTACAAAGTAAAATTACCACACATCAAAGGCTGGCCTTGACTGATGGTAATGTAAGTAATTTCACGCCTTCTGTCCTACACAAGGTGCTATTCTACTCCAGCTGTAGAGTCAGTCACACGGTACCAGCAGCGGGATAATCTAGACTATTAATTTCCATATTTAAAAAAAAAATTGTCTCTTAATAAATCCTTGATTTTACTTTCTTGGTAAAGTAGGCTTCACTTCTACAGGGAATTAAAATCACTTCTAGCAGGTACTACATCAAGGTATTCATAGGCTTTATGAAAACTAGGTTCAGAAGTTACACTTCCTGACTGTATTTTTCTGTGTATATGTAATGGAGAACCAGTGAATAACATGTTTAATGCACAGAATTATAGATGGCTTCAGAAAGGAGAAGAAACACTAAAATAATGATGTGTCTCTCTTAAACAGAACGTAGGTTGGCTTTAAGCATGTACATACAAAAAGCCACCTGAAAGCCATCTTTTCCTACCCGTGTGGAAGTATCAAAAATTTGTAGGCATTTTATTTTCACCTTTTGTAAATTCTTTAGCAGCTAGCATTTTTCTTTGCTTGCTCTGAACTGCCTTGATGTGAGCAATGAGGTGCTTTGCCCACGCTGAAACCCAGGAATGAGGAGGAATGAGGCGCAAGACCCTGGAGAACACCTAGTGAACGTGCTCAAAGCAGACCTTGTGCAAGCTCCTCAGATAGGGCTCCCTGAAAGTGCTATTAGAGTGACGACTTTTTTTTTTTTTTTTTTAGTGAAAATGGTACATAACTTCTGTGGTGGAGAAACTCATGTGGCTCGGAAGGTGAAGGGCTTGTCTCCAGTGTGTCCCATACCCTCACTGGAATTAAAGCCTTCATGTCCCAGGAGAACACACCAAGCACTATCGGGCACTAGGTTTTAGCATATTCTGGGTGGAAAACTATCCACCTTCCTTTTAAAGTTTTGCTCTTACTCAAATGGCTGCAACTTAATAACACAAGAGGAGAACTCAAGGACTGATAACTTTGCAGTTCAGTAACTAGAACAACGTGTAGATGAGTTCTGGCTTCCAATCCCTGCTCCCAGGACTATTCTTGTGTTAATCCAGTAACACTTTAACAGAAAACAAGTATCTATACATGGGTTATTATTATTATCCTAACAATAATGTTATTTTACTCTATATCTTTCTGATAGCATGAATCTTGCCTCACTTTTTAAGTATCTGCGTAGAAAAGAAAATATGAATAAAGTAATTCAGTTGTGAGCTTCCTTCCAGCTCTTTGCAGGGTGTTGCTGTGCAGCTTTTTCATCTGAATCCTCAGGCGTGAAATTATATGTTCTTAATTACGAGGTGTCGTGTCACAGCTTTTCTGTAAGAGCAGTGTCACCTACGCAGCTCCAGGACTGTTTCGCATTACTCCCTCACTTGGCTGCTACAGTTTGGAAACGGGGTCCAGCCTGTTTCCATCCATACACTTACTGACAGTTTTAAACATGCTGGAAAAGTGCTGCTGACTGACCTCTATTGCGTATCCTGGTGGAAGTCGTCTTTTCTCGCGCTGCGCCTCGGAGGCAGCTGGCTTTTGGCGCCGCCCTCCTTGCAGCCTGCAGCCTCGCAGCACCAGCCACAGCTCTGCCTCCGCTCACCCNAACAGCTCCTTTTCTAAGTGCCCCCCACCGCAGCCCCCTCCACTGCCAGTCACTTCTCTCCTCACAGAAGCAGTCCCAAAGACAGGCCAGCAGTGACCCGTCCTGCCTGTTCTGCAGCCCTCAGCCTGCTGAGTGAGAAATCATCTCACTAAACGGTAGAGGAGCGACCACTGCGGGGAAATGCGTTCTCAATCCAGAGTTTCATAATAGGGGAAAGTCCCCCCAGTCATTTTTTCGGATTATATTAATGCAATCATCATGTGATATCGGTGTGGGGGCTTAGCTGCATTTTACTCAATGGAGACAACTGCTGGTCTTCTGTGAGGAACAGGATATTCTGCCTGGAGCAGCGCTGAGCACAGGGACTGTTGGCCTGAAATAAAGACAGTGCTCAGCCCGCATCCAGCCTTGGGACACCTCAGGGGAAAAAGCTGGCTGCTGCTTATGAAGCAGAACAGCCTCCAGGGTGAAAGGACAAGTAAGTGCTTTGGCAGCGTGGTGCCCATTTCCTTGTTCATGAATGATGATGAATATGAAGGACCCTGGATGACATACCCAGGGGGTTTGGTGTATCTCCCGTGCCCCCTGACAGGAGCAGCTCCAACTTGCTGACTTTTTTGCTTGTTGTTTTTTGCAAGCCATCCAGAGCTGCAGGCTGACAACTCAGTCTGACCATGGAACTCAGCAAAAGCCTCGTGAGCCCCACACGCATTTCAAGCCAAAACTGTCGATACCTCAAGCTCCCCACACCTTTCTGCTGAAACATGTGGGCAAGACCTAGGGGTTAGGAAACCAGATCCGTAGCTGCAGTACAGTAGCAAATATTCAGAGCTGAGCACCTCAGCTAAATGTGCTCCAGTTGCAGTGTGTAACTGTCTTCGGTGTCTCGGGGAAAATCCACATCCAGTGTTGGAGGGGCAAGGAGCACCAGTCTGAATGAAGGAACTGCTTCAGCTCAGTGCTCTTCCTTGCACATGCCAGCAATGCTGCCCATACTGAGGTCTCCTAAGCAGGGCTGATGGTGCCTTAAATTCACCTCCTCTTGCATCTTTTCCTGCATGAGGTCAAAGGAAAAAGCCCATTCCCTAAAATTCTCACCATACGGGAGCATCCTGGTGCTAGGACCTGTTCCCAAAGCTTTGCAACTGGGACTCCTCCTGCCCTCTGGACCAAGGTCCTGTAGCACAGACTCCTAACCCACAGTCTGGGAGATGCTCAAACCCCAGGACGGGATGTGTGGCTGAAGGCCCCCTCTGCTTTCTGGCTCTTGCTGACACAGGAGGGAAAACGTGCTGAGATTCCCTGAGACGGACAAAGTGCCTGTGCTGAGGCAGCCACAGATGAACGCAGCCCTCAGGCAGAGAAGCTGCTGGGGCACAGTCTGGATCGTTGCACCGCTCTGGGAAGGCCTGTGTTAATGAAGAAATAACATGTTGTGGTTATGGGCCCAGGTCTATCACCTGCTGCAGGACTGTCAGAGCTCCCCAGGAGACAGAGGTTATCAGATGCACACAAGCACTTCAGTGCCTCTCTGAATGCTGCATATCAGAGTCTTACTTTCTGCTTTGTTTCTGTTTCCCTCCTGCTGTTACTGTATGCTTTCTGCAGATGCTCGCCATGTCTTTGAGGCAATCCAGCAGAGCAAGCTAATAACATGCAGCAGCATCAACAGGGTGCCTCCTCTCTGAGAGGGGAAAGAAGAGAATTTGCTTCTTTCACAATTTGTTTCAGAGAGTGAAAACCAGACAAGACTGGATTGTGTCTCCCACTTTGCAGCAGGACCTGAAAAGCCATTGTCCTCGTACTCTGCTGTTGATCCTTGATTTCTCTGGACATGTTCTTTCTTCAGAAGTAAGCTGGACAGGAAGCCAGACTACACAGTGATTGATTTTGATTTAAGACAGGGCTGGACACCACCCTCCATCAGCGAAGAAGATGCCAGAGTCGGCTCTCCCCAGGAGAAGGTAATTTTCTCAGCTTTAGCTTTCCTCAGGGTGGTGATAGGACTGGAAACAGAAGCTGGAGGAGAAAAAAGTGACTTGCAGCCATGCACAGAGGCAGGCCGCGGTGTTTCTGCCTACAGGGCTGACTTCCACATTTTGTGGATGTGACAATCCCAGGATATAGGAAGTGTGTAGCCAAATTCTTTGCTTGAGTTGAACAAGGTCGCTCAACAGCAGGAGGGAATTTGGTTATACCCTTAAAAGGCAAAAGGTGATAAACGGCAAGGCAGTTATCTCAGAAGTGCTGGGACATGCATGAACATGCTACCTCAAATTCAGAAGGCAGAGGAAGGCCTTTCCACATTGCTGTTTGGCTATGACTTGGTAATTCAATTCACTGGTCTCTCCGTTGGTTGTTTTCATACATTGTGCTTCATGTTTTACACAATATACAAATAAAAAAAGGCTTTTAGACAATATACTTCGGTGAAGCACAGTGGCTGATGGCTGACCAATGCTGCTAAACCATGTAGCAGTTCTTGCAAGAAAAACAGGATGTTGACTACGTGACCATATTTACAGAGTGTACAGCCTTTAGAAAAAAAATCAAGGGCATGAAAGTGAACATGGAGCTGGCTGGAGCAGACAGGGGAAGAGCAAGAGTGATTTGCCCGGAGGTGGGTGTTCACGTCAGGTTATGGTGTGCACTTTGCCATGAAGTGCTAAGCGTGGTCTGAAACCTGCTCCCAGGAGCGAGTCGGTGCTTGGGGTACTGTTTCCTAAGAAAGGCTCTGCCTTTCCAGCTCTCTCCGCTCTATGTTCTCTGACCATGGCAATGTTTGTGAGATGGATTACATAGTTGTCCTGTTGTAGGCCTTGGCCACGCCACGATGGGCTCCCTCAGTGCAGCAAACACCAAGTTCTGCCTGGGCTTCTTCAAAGAGCTGAGCAAAGTAAAAAGAAATGAAAATATCATCTTCTCCCCACTGAGCATCTCAGCTGCCCTGAGCATGGTCCTACTGGGTGCTGGAGGCAACAGCCAAAGAGATGGAAAAGGTGGGTCTCTTCCCCTTTTCCTGGGAACTGCTATTAGAGGCTTACATTTGGAAATGGAAAAGAGGAGGAGCCTCTGGCAGTCCGGGCCCTGTTCTTCACAAACGGCAAACTGAGAGAGGTGTCAGCTAGAGGTGTCAAAGCTCTCCTGTCCAAACATGCTCATCTGATTTGCAGTGCCCATGAGGCTGCAGCGCAACCTGAATGCGTTCTTTGTGTCTCCATTAATCTATTTACATAGATATTTATATCGCATTTCTATTGCAGGTGCTTCATATTCATGAGGTGCTGAGCACGGCAAGTCCAGGAACCAAGAGAAAGAAAAGAACTGGAAAGGTGAGATAGCGTCTGACCTGTGTGATAACACTGAGCTGCGGCATGAAGCGAAGCAAGACAAGGCAGACGTACCTGCTAAATGGCAGCACTTAGTCCAAAAGCACGGTAAGAGCAGAGTTCAGCCCTGTTCTCATCAAACTCCAAAACCTGTGTGCATGTGCAAAAGAGACCCCGTTGCTTTGCTGCGTCAAGTGCTGCCAGATTTAAACAGGGTGATCCTTTTTCAAGGTGGAGATGACGGGAGGAGAGGGCGACAAGTGTGTGACCCGGTGCTTTTGGATGGTCAGGAAGCCCAGACACGTGTTTGTGAGTCTTTGCATGCCCCGTGGCCCCACAAGTGCCTCTGGGGACAATAGCTATGATTTCAGCCTGAGGGCACATGGGTAGAGCTCCAGGGAAGAGCATCTTGTTAAAGACAGCTTTTCCCTGCTGCTTGCAGTGTGACGAAGCCAGAGGAGCCCATTCTCAGTTCCAGGAGCTTCTATCTGCCCTCAGCAAATCTGGTGCCACGTGTTCCCTCAGCATTGCCAATAGGCTCTTTGGAGAAGTGACTTTTCAATTCCTTCAGGTGAATCACAACTGTTTACAGGTTTTGTGGTTTTGAAAAACTTCTGTACTACACTTTGAACTTCTCCTAAGGATATTGTTGTGCATTTTTGTATTGCTGCTGTTGTGACAGAAAAGGAAGCTCTCACAGATGGATGAAACACAGAGTGAGAAGAATATAAAGAGAGAGACTTATGAGATTAAATAGACTTTGTGGAAAGACAAGGAAAACGGCCTGCATTTCCTGAGGGGGAGATAAAAACACTTTTGAAAGACCTAGGCAGCAATTTTCATCAAAATGACGTTTCTTCATGCTTTGGTATTAGTGGAATTGACATCCTTCACCTACATTTTTTAAAATGTTGCAGCACATACGCATCTTTGAGTAGCGTAGTGTAGAGCATTTCCACAGAAATCATCATTCCAGACAAGGGGAAAATCCAGTTTGCCCAGGCTGCAAACTGAGCTCCTGGGGAAAGGGTCCATCTCATTTCTCTCTCTCTGCACACACATGTATATACTGAGACCTGACTTTAATGGCCTGATCCCAGAGCGTTCTTTCTGCTCATTTGTGCCGTGCACAATGAGGGAGGTGAAGTCCGCGCATGTTATTTTTCATTTGCTGGCACGTTGAAGTGAAGGGAGTTCTGCAGGCAGTGGGATGAGAAGTGAGGGCCAGCTTGCAACCTGAGCCAGGGAGCAGCAGTGGGGAGGTGGCAGCAGGGGCCATGGGTGATGACCAGGCTGGCAGGGTAGTGCCCTGCCCTCCCCAACAGCTATCATCCTGAAATGGTTGTTATGGTGAAAAAGCAAAACACCCTCTCACAAAGAACAGCAAGGGACAGTGGAGCTGGGGCTCTCTTACATGAAAGGTGTCCCAGGAATGGGTTGTTTCTCTCCTGAAAAGTCATAGTGCATATGCAGGACATTAATACTGGAAAAAGCAGCCCCACACAGAGCTCTGACCTACAGTTTGGCATCCATTTCTTGGACTCTTAATTTTTCCCTGTGGTCAAGTATCTCCCCGATTACCATCATGAGAGCCACCTCTCTTCCCTGTTTTGCAGCAATACTTAGACTCCACAAGGACCTTGTACCATGCACAGCTGTAAGTGGTGGACTTCATTAATGCAGCTGAAGAGTCCAGAGAGAAGATGAATTCCTGTGTGGAAAAGCAAACCGGTGGTAAGGACAAGGCCCATGCTTGGCTGCCTGGGGAGCGTGCATCAGGACCATGTGAGAGGTCAATACCTGGTGTTTGAGTTTCTCCCATTTCCTGGGTGCAGCAACATTCAAAAATGCTATGGAGTGATTCATTTTGCTTGTAGCTACTGTAAAAGCAGCTTGGGGCGTATGATGGCCCTGAGCTCCTGGGAGCTTTGACTCTGCTAAAGCTGTGGATCAATTCTTGCTACAAACAGACAATTCTTCAAAGTGAATCAAAACAAAAGCATAGTTCACCTTTGTTTGTTGTTTTAAAGGGAAAATTAAAGATTTGTTCCCTCCTGGCTCTATTGATTGCACAATGGTTCTAACTCTGGTCAACGCTATCCACTTCAAAGGGAAATGGTCTATAAAATTTGAGGAGAAAAACACCAGGGAAGTGCCTTTTGGGCTGAACAAGGTACGGCTGGGACTAGAGCTGTTGGCAACAGGGGAAAGTGGGGAAAGTCCTGGTAACCTGTGCTCTGCTGTCTGCAGGGCAAGTCTCTGCCTGGCCCAGGAGTGGGGGCTCAATTTATCCAAGCCAAAAGCCTCCACCCCGTAAAGTAGGAAAGCAGCACCCTCTTCCCAAGTGCCTCTGAGACAGAGGTCATATGAAAGCAAGCTTTGATACCTTCTTGGAGAGGCTGAGTTATAGAGGATACTTTTCCGAGGGCCCATCAGCCTTTCCCACGGGCTGTAGTGGAAGTTGGCATTATCCTTTGGGAAAGAGTTAGATGAGCAGCACGAACTACAGTGCAGAGGACTAGAAGCCCTTAGAGCGACTGTCAGGGCTTTCATGGAGCTTGAGCCTCTGCCAATGCCCTCAGCAAAATCATATAGTGGTTTGAGGAGCGTTCATGGAAAATGAACAAGAAATTTCGAACAGGTTGATCCCATGGGGTTTATTACTTGCTTTATTTTGCCTGGTTTTCTCTGACTATTAATTGACTTTCTGTGTTTTAGAAAGAGCACAGGAATGTACTGATGATGTGCCAGAGAGGAAAATATAAATTAGCCTGGAGACAAGAAGAGCAAGTGAAAGTACTGGAGCTCCCATACATTGGAGAAGAGGTCAGCATGTTCATTCTTCTGCCAGAAAACATCTGCGATGAGTCTACTGGCCTTGAACAGGTAACACTCCTGTCTTTGCTCATGGGAGGAGAAACTACCTGTCCATCCAGGACTTAAATATCATGCTTCCCAGCCATGAAGGCCAAGCTTGTATCTTTTATTGTTATGGGTTTTATCTTGCTTTCCACAGGCAGAATGCTTTTGCCTGTGTAAAGATGAGAGGGGTTAATGGGTATATAGGTTGCTTCAGAAGAGCAGAGGAAGGCTGAGGAAACCTGCTCAAAAGTGACACTGTAGCCTTTTCAAGGGAGTTAATGCCTATTTCAGTGGTCAAAATGTAGCACTAGTGAAGGGAACTTACTTCTTCCTTGCAAAAGTATTGAGGCATGATGCCCTGTTGGTATTTGGTGAAAATCTGAACAAATGAGAAGGATCCCTCTGACAAGGCTGGATCTGAATTTGCCTGACTTCACCTTCGATAGCTGTAGGGCACAGGTTCTGTCTTTGTCATGAAAACAAGGCCTTTCCTTGTGAAGTTGCTGTGAGTATTTTTAGTTTCTCATGACCGTGATTCCCTGTGTTTTGTCCTTGCAGCTAGAGGGTGCTGTTACCTATGAGAAATTAGCAGAATGGACTGATACAAAGAACGTGCATCCACAGAAAATCACAGTGTACTCGCCCTGGTTCAGAATTGAAGAGAGCTATGAGCTGATACCAGTACTGCAGGCTCTGGGGATAAGAGATGCCTTCATCCTTGAGCAAGCTGATTTCTCTGGCCTGTCAAGAAAGCCTGGGCTGTTCGTCTCCGAGGCCATTCATAAGTCCTTTGTGGAAGTTAATGAAGAAGGCACTGAGGCAGCTGCTGCAGGGGCAATTGAACTACTGTTGTGCCTCCACACTACTTATGAGTTCAGAGCTGACCACCCGTTCCTCTTCTTGATCAAACACAATCTGAGCAAGAACGTTCTCTTCTTTGGCCGATGTTGTTCCCCCTAAGGAAAGGTTTTACTTCTTTCTTCCCAAAGAGACAACAATATTGTGGTAGAAAGCAGTAAGGCATGAAGAACATGTTGCTATCTAGTGTCACCGGCATTTCCTGATATCCATAATCTTGATCCCAAGAAAAAACACCAAGCTACCTTGGCAAGACTGCTGGAAAAATTATAATGGGCCTTTCCTGTTTAGAGCTTTTCTCAAATGAGAGAACAACACTAATCGAGCTTGTTTCATTCTTAGCCATGAAAACATTCAGTGGGGTCAGGTTGTCTAAACAGTTGGGTGAAGTGCTGTATAAATGAGAAGTACAAAATGATGCCTTCCCTCTTCAGCTGTATGTCAAGACTGGTGGTGGGGTGAGCCTCCAGAAGGTGTTGCAGACCTTACTTCCCAGCCACCAGGTCCCAAGCCAAAGATAGCTCAGTGCTGAGCCCCCTGCTTTCCTCCCATGTGTCTCCAGAAATCCTTAACGCCTCCATGAGGGGAGGCTTTTGGCTGCCATGATGGCAGTGAAACCCACAGGTCATGTTCATGTTGTGAGTACAGCTCCACACAGATGTTGGGTGTGGAGATATGTAGCTATATTTTCCCTTACTCTTATCCTCAGGTGCCCTCTCCAGCTCTCCCCTCTGGGAAGGACCTCTGAAGTCACAAGAGCCCTTCCCACAGGGGTGGAGACACAAAAGCTACCCCTGGGCAGAGGTAGCTGATCTTCCCATTCAGCACAAGGGAGAGAAGTCCTGCACCTCTCTGGTGAGCCCTGGGGCGTTATGGTCTTTGCCTGGCTGTGATCTGACAGTGAGCCTTTGCAGTGTGATGCAGCACCTCCTCAGAGAGTGCACGCTCATCAGTGTTGTGCTGTGAGGGGTTCCTAAGACAACCAGAGCAGTCCCATTTCCCTGCTGTGCAAGTCCAAGCCACAAACACCTTCACAATGATGCCAGCTGCCTGTCTGACAATACCTGGGCAGGTTTTGGGGGAACCCAATAACCCTGCAGTGACATGTGGTCTTCAAAAAGTTGATTGCACCTCCTTTGTTGTCAGCTGTGCCGTGCTTACGTGTCCTCTTCTGGGGAAAGCTGGATATTGCTTTCTTCCCATTTTTTTCTCCTGTTGCAAACATCATGTGTAGACACATGGTCTGACACATTGCATGCCATGAGCGTGTGTGGTTTTCCAAAGCTTTATACATTTATAACAGTGAACTATAGCAAAGAAGTAATTTTAGGAGTGGTAAGTACTGCAGTAGTACTGTTAAACTGTAGTAATTTGCTTAACCACACAGTGTTACAGCAATAAAGGTACTCAAAGCATTTAATTGGTCTGGCTTCTCGAATCCTCATTTGAAAGATGCCTTAGGTGCTCAATGCTTTTGAATCTCTTGCCACACATCTTGTGCCATGCCTGGTGTATTTTGTCCATGAACCAAAAGCACAGCAAGGTGTAATTTACCACCACCAGGAACTTAAATGTCTTCCACCTGCATTTCTCTGACTTGCTGTTCTAAAAATAATGATGGATGCAGAAGGTGGGGTTTTTTTTTTGTAACGTCACGGGGAAACCTTTCAAAGAAAACTCTTCCCCAAATCTCTGGTGTTTGACATGTGCCTGAAAAGCCACATTCCTTCAAGGCCATAAGGTGGTTGGACTTGGAGGAAGATTGTTCTAAGTCTGTAATCTCTCTTCTAAGTCTGTAATCTCTCACCCTGCCATTTCTACATCCCTTTGCCTGATGAGTGGGAAATTATCTTACTAAACAATAGAGGGGGGATGACTGAGGGGAAAGGCTTTCTCAGCCCAGAATTTCATAATAGGGGAAAGTCCCTCTAAAGTACCATATCCTCCAAATCACATATATTTCAGAATATATTAATGCAATCCTTGTCTCATACCTGTACTAGGGTGCCCTGGTGTGACTGGGATAGAGTTAACTTTCTTCATAGCAGCCTGTATGGTGGTCTTTTGGATTTCTGCCTAAAACAGAGCTGGTTGATAGCACTAATATTTTGGCTGTTCCTGGTGAGCGCGCAGCACTGAGGCTTCCTCTTTTTCCCACTCTGTCCCCGTCCTCAGCGAGTAAGTTGGAGGTAGGCAAGAGGCTGGGAGGGGACACAGCCAGGACAGCTGACCCGAATTGGCCAAAGGCATATTCCGTACCATATAACATCACGTCAGCAATAAAAACTGGGGTAAAGGAAGAGAGGGTGGTGGGTGGGTTGGTTTTTTTTTTTGCTTCCAAGGTGTCTGTTGCTCAGAGATTGTCTGGGCATTGGCCTGTTTGTGTGAGGTGGCAAGTGGCTGCTTTTTCATTGCGTGTTTTTCCCCTTTCTTTTACCTATTAAACTGCCTTTATCTTCACTCACTTTTTTTTCCCCTTTTGCTCTTCCTATCCTCTCCCTCTTGCCTTTGGGAATGGAGAGGAGTAAGCAAGAGGGTATGTGTGCTTCACTGCTGGCTGGGGCCAACCCACAAGGCAGGGATTAGGTGCGGTTTGCCAAATGTGGTAATATAAAGGGAAGTATTTTAAAACAGCAAATACGTGACAATGTTTTTTGTTTTGGTTTTCCTGCATAGTTTTTAATATCCACTTTATAATATAGTATGAAATAGTGAGCTGAGTGTTTTTCACGCCACAACCTACTTCAGGTTAGGCCTTGAAACATTAAATTTGCCTTTACTGATTTTCAGTGATTAGAATCGTTATCTATACACATTTGTGCAGTTTACTCAGATTGCTGCTGCGCAGCAACGCTCATTTTCTGTCTGTACGAGAGTAAGTAAGTGAAGTACTGCAATACATGTAGGTTTTAGTGAATGTTAGTAACTCCAAAGTTTGGAAACCTGCAGTCCTGGTTGTTGGGATGGAGACAATGGAGCTGCACTGAAAATTAAATTGGGTCTAATTCTGGTCTTTCTTCTGCCTATACCAATTTCTGCACTTACACAGTATTCATTTATAAGCTATTAAAATATCAGTGAACTAGTATTGGGGGACTTATGATACATTTACACGCAGGCCTGAGAAGAGAATTCAGCCCTGAGTCTCCAGCTGAGTTGCTCAGACACCTGTGCATACCAGGAAGAAAAAAGAGCCATCATGATGTCTCAATTTAGAAATGAACCCACGCTGTTGTGTCTCTCCATGTAGCACAAAGGCAGAAAAAGGGAGAATCTACGAGCACATCCTGTAGCTGGATTCCAAATACAGCGGAAAAAATGAACCATGTCTTAAATATGCGATAAACTGCAGCTCTGTGAACGAAGACATGTAGTTGCAGGCTTTCCCCACTCCCAAATGAGAAGGCTTGCTGGCAGGATCATAACTCTGAAGTCACCCTGCAAGTGTTTGGTGGCGTTCCAGTTCCTGTTTACCTCCTGTGGCTTAGTAGTAATGTTTACTTTGTACAAGGTGGAGGTTTAGGAAAAGGGTCAAATGGTACGTTCCACCAGCAGCAGCAGTGGTTGTGTGTGCTGCTGTACCACAGCGATGCTGTTCCACTGGCCCACAAATAGATAGTTGCGTGGGAAGCGGTGTGTCATAGTTTCCCAGACACATTTAATGTCCCTTCATCAGCATTTGGTAGTGAGGTACCTGCCTTCATCTGGAACAGCGTGAGACACCTTTGTGTGTGAATAGATTTCACATGGATGTCCCAGGTCAAATATCAAAGCTATTGGACATTGTGTTCTGTCAAGGCATTCTCATTTGCATCCATCAAGCATGCAAGACCAAAATACCAGGGGCTACTTTGTGTATTCTGCATGAGATAATGGTTTGTGAAAGCATATTGCTTTAAAGTCAACTTTTCTCTAATATCTTATTCTGTGTAGTAAACGTATCCTGTTTTATGAGTGTTGTTGGTAAGTGATACTGGTCACAGGTTCTACATTAGATTCTGGTAGAAGCATCTGGTATTCACAAGGTGATGTACCTGGGTTACTGGCAGGCCAGAAATGAAGAGGCTGTCAAGTTTTATCCATGATAGTATGAGACCAACAACTTTATCAATGGTGAAAATCAGTGCAACTGAGAGAAAGCAGAAATGGGGAGAGATGTAGAGAACTTTATTTTCAGGACATTTCACTAGTCCTTGGTTATCCCAAGCATGTAGATAGGGAATTTGAATTGCAGAATAATGAAGTGATATATTATACAAATTCCATGGCAGGATATAGAAAACATACCATTTGCATATTCACATTATTCCGTGGCCTGAAGAAGAGCCTTTCTCCACAAGAACAAATTCTCTTTTCACACCTCTTCTGGAGCTGAGTCAGTTTACATTGGCTGGAAAATTGACCCTGTGTTTTCAAATTATACATCTTCCAGTTCCTCACAGGGCTTGGCAGCTTGGGAAGGGTATTTCCAAATTTTTCTTTGTTTTCAGAAACTCAGTCACTAACAATATGTGCACAATATTGGCTATCACTTAGACTCCACTTCTGGACCACAGTACATCTGATTTCACTAGCTGTAAGGACTGTCAAGAACATCCCCACCTTAACTTTTATGATAACAACATATTAGACTACCAAGCAATTGCATAATTTGATTAGCTATGGAAATCGTACCACAAGGTTGGTCATGGGAATGAGAAAGAACAATTACTTTTAACATCCAGTCTGATGGCCAAAAGCAACACCTTTCTCCTCCAAACTGTGGAAATTATACAATACTCTACAGGGCTGAGCAGTCCTGAAGGGTGTTTCAGGTTTCCAAGTCCATAATTTGTTGAAGTAGCTCCATAGCTAACAATACCCACAGTGTTCTGGGTAGTGTGATTAGTGTAGTAATAAGTTCTTGGTTATGAGTACATCTACAATAATTACATTTTATGACCAGGGAGACACTCCCAAATGCTACATCTTGTGCAAAGAATAAATTGGCTAATAAGTAGTTGCAGGGCTTGGACAGTAGCATATGTCAAAGTTTAAAGATGTCTGATGTAACTGTTCTAATTTTCAGTCAGGAGGATTTAGGACAGGATAAGGAAGCACTGAAGCATAACAGAAGTTTGGAAACTCTTTGACTAGAAGCTTCTAAAAACAGGTTCAACAAACACTTATCAACTGTAATCTAGACATTTTTGATGTGGCCTTAGGGCAGCAGATGCACTAGACAATCTCAAGGCTCCTTCCAGCCACACATTTCTGTCATTTCCAATCAAAGCTAATTAATGGCTATGTGGAGTTGCAAAAGAACAACAGAGATTTGCTCAGTGTATCTGTCCAGAGTTATTACAAGATCTGTTGGTGGGAATAGATTTTTCATTCCTTTTTCATACATGTTACTCTTGGAAACTTCATTTGCCATATGGACAGCAGATGTTATTATCAGCTGCTTCTGTGCAAAAACCATCGCCCATCCATGTATTTTCCATGGTTGGGTACGAGACCCCCAGAGGAAGGAGTCTGCACACCATGTAGATTGTCGCCAGTGGCTGAATGCAGATTTTGCAGTAAGTGTCTCCCATTTCTTCAGGTACAAAATGTTTCCAAGCAGTCTTTTGTTATTCACAGCTCAGCTCCAAGAACAATGTGAAAATGGACACTGATCTTTGTTGAATGTGTTGCGTTCGCCAAAACTGGGAATTCCTCACCAGATTTCATTTTAATTAGCACTGTACAAATTCTTGTGGCAATCCCCAATTCTCTGAAGATATACCTTTTCCTATGATATTACCTGTGCCTCTATCAGTGATGAAACAATAAATGTTTGTGATGAGATTTTATCACTCTCCAACATTCTCAGTAACACTGAAAAAAGCTTGAGGATTTTAAGGAGAAATGCTTAAGTGATAAAAAACATGGAATTTCCTTTTCACAAGTGCATAAACATGCCTAACTCCCATTTCTGTCACTTGAAGGACCCCAAAGTCCACCAGATTTATGCTAGGCAAGTTTTACTTTGAGTTTGTGCTCTGGGTTTTCATCATCTTCTGGGCTGCAGAAAGACTGATTTGGAGGATTATCAGGGCCTCAGCAATGAAACAATAGGAACTGCAATATCATCTATTCACAGCAATGAAACAATAGGAACTGCAATATCATCTATTCACTGTTGCCTATAGTTAAATGGCAAAATCTTGGTGTTTCATCTCAGCAGAATTTTTATTCATGCATACATTTCATTGTTAAAAAAAACTTAACCTGTTGCTACCTTTGTAGGAATGAACTTCAAAATGCAAATCAACATCTTCCACACTTTCAAAACTCCCAAACAATAGCTCCATTGCATGAAAATATCTGTTATCTTTTTCAGTGGTTAATCAATATAGAAAAATAGCCCCTTTTTTAAAATGCAAAGGAAGTTTTCTACTGTCTTCATCACCGCACCCCACAATGCTGGCTGACAAGAAGAGATGGACATAAGTTTAATTACTTGAGACAGAGCTAGGAAAGGAATATTTATGGACATTCTGTATCTCACAGCTTTAAAAAATGCTGCATTTCTTATTTAGGTAAAAAAACCTGGCTTATAACATGATTTAAACTGCAACAAAGGAATGATATCCAGAGATACCATAAATGAGATCAGTGACAAAGCCTGGATCTGCTGACATTATAAAATAGGCTCATCATGCAGAAATATTTATCTTTCTAGCCACAACCCCTTACTCTGTGGAAGCCAGTTAAGAAGACACATGCAGACATCCTTGCTTACAAATGTAATTTCCTGTTAGTCATGGCTCATGAGCAGGTGAGAAAGGGTGTGAGCAGAGGAGGTACAACAGGCAGAACTGGCTGCATTGCTGGAGCTTTTTTTGTATGCCGATAAGTGAATCAAAGATGAAGAATTTTTGGATGTTGTTTTGTGTCGAGTCAAAATCTCCCTGGAGAGTAAAGGGGCCCATTGCAGTCATGAAAAGGCTTCTGGTGCAGAAGGAAGTTCAGGTGGAAAAATACCAGTGCTGGGCCCATCTTTTCCTGGGCAAGTTGAATGACCAGCATGAGGTAGCCCGAATCTCTGTAAAGTTGACATCCTGCATTATGTTGCCAATAAATTCATTATTGGAGAGTCAGCAGGCAGCAGTGCAATTTAGAAGGTGATACTTGCTTTTCAGTAGGTTCTTGACTCATACAGCCTAAAAATCACAGGCATTAATATCAGACTTCACTCACGTGGTGCTTGCCAAATGAGCTGAGACCATCAGCAACATCTGCAGTCTCTCCCACTTCATCCACTTCAAGAGGTATTTTTCTGTCAGGCTAAAGTTGCTGTGGATCACCACGGATGCATTATCACTCTAATTGCTCTGATATGATGTGTAAGGTGTGTTATTTTTTGTGATGCTTATGTAGCAGGTGTCTGGCAAATAGGGTGGGCCCTCTTGATCCTTGGCCCAGTGAAAATCACAGGTGTTGTTTGCTGTTGCTGTTCAGCAACGCTACTTATCCAATGGTACCTTTACTCACAGGCAACCTCAGGCACACCAGGTACTCTGTAATTACCACCTGAGCAGTCTCATAGTGGTAGCAGAACGTGCATTTTGTCAGATGAAAGAGACAAGAAGAGCCTTTGCTGTCAAGCTTTAGATCAGCCTCTGTTTTCTCAACAAGAATCTGCTTCCCTGCTGCATCCCGCAGACACTAACAGCAAGGGAAGCATGTGGCTGAAAACTGTGAGAAAAAAGCCACGGGGAACTGTAGCCATCGAGTTTTCCGCAGTGTGTCCACTTGCAGCAAAGAAGAATCACAAGGGACATGCAGATGGTGAGTGAGTCAGTGCTTCTTGCTATGGAATTGTGTCTGCTGATTGGCATAACCAAGTGGATGTCTTGTTCCTTATTTTGGCCTTCCTATGCTTATCCTGTCCATGTAATCAGAACTCTTTGCACTTTGTGACTTATATACAGAAGTCTTCATTCCCTTGGCCCTGTCCCCAAGGCCATAAGAAACACTAATAGAAATGTCCCTGGTAAGCAAAGGAAAAGTCTGAGACTTTCATACAAAATGACTGCAAACAGGTAAACATTGCTGAACAAACCTTGTCCTTAAGGATGTGGTACTATTTGCAGTCTTATCTAAATTTAGGGAGCTTCAGGGGTAGGAAGCCTAACTCAGTCAGGCACAGTTATCCATTCTATGCCTGAAAGCAACTTTACCATGACAAGCGTCTGACCACCACCAGCTACAAGGGCTGTCTTTGAAATCTGCATTATCTCCAGAGTAGTCCAACTATCTGAAACAAAACCTATCACTTCCTTTGTACTTGCAGTGCTTTTACACCTTCCTCTTCCTTTCCACACAACACACGGCAGCAACTACTTCTCTGTAACCTTTCAAAAAAATCATCCTGTTATTTTTCCGTTCATGTTAGGAGGCCTATCCTTGGAAAAGTCTCCTGATTCTGAGACTACCATGGCCATCTTCAATCCTTTTCATTTTCCTCTGGTCAACAATGAACATTTGCATTATTCCAAGAGCAAGAAGGGAGTCACAAGGCTGACAGGGGTGCTGTGAGTCCTAGTCCAGCTCTCTGTCCAAAGGCAGGATGAGCTATAGCTTTGTCTTTCTCAGCAGGCGTTTGCCTACTGAGTCTCCTCAGAACCTACAATGCAGGAGATCCTTCAATCTAGTTGAACAAAAACTCTTGTGTTTCCCAGACATTGCCATTAGAGAGCTATGCCTGTCTAAGCCACTCACTAACCTGCATTATACTAACCTAGAAGAGCAGAAAATATCAAAGGGAGACACTAGAAGAGCAGCAGGAAATTAAATGTTCCTTTCTGGGACTTAATGCCAGTCCAGTTACTTCATTAGTTATAATTTAATAACTGACAGGAAATGATCCATGTGAAACAAATCTCCACAAAATGGAGCAATGGAGCAATGGAGACACAGTTAATCTTCAGGATAATTCAAAATGTAATAGGAACAGAAGTACCTAAAGAAGCAGAGAAATAACAACAACAAAGAAACCTGTTTGTTTAAGACAGTTAAGACAAGAACTCAAAAGTATCAGGAAACTAAGCAGGGCCAAGAGTGTAGTGTCTCACTCTGCTAGCACATTAGATAATTTGAACTCTGCCTTGATAGAGTCATACACAGAAGAATGAAATTTAAGGGGAACTGTGGCTCTAGCACACACCTCTGTGCCTAAAGGACATGATTCATTGTGCTCCAGGATTGTAATTTTCCATTCACTATATTAATTCAGATTCAAAATTGCCACTGTTCCTGAGAGAGAAATGCATTGTTGTGTCTTGCTGCTTGAAACCCATCCCCCTTCTTCTCCTCTAGGAGATGTCTGAACACTACTCTGACTTAGACCTGGGGCATCTTCCTGCTTCTATTTGCATACTTTCTGCTCTTGTATTCCACAATATTTTCCTTCAACTGCGCTATGCCTAGTGCCAAAAATAAGAATGCAGAGAAGAGTCCACCACTGCAAGAATGGAAACCGCATCTGCCCGGTTCTGCTCTGCAGTTTCTTTAGGCAACAACATGAGGAACAGGCTCAGGAGCTGGCTTTTGTAGTGATTGTGTGGAGAGTAGCCACTTCCTCAGCAGAAATCAGGAAAGCAAACCAGACAGTTCTTTGGGAAATTTTCTTGCCCCAACATTAAGCAAGTAAAACCAGACTGCACAGCTTTATTCCCTTCAGGCAAAATCTGTGCAGGTCTAACCCTCTTCTCCTCAGGGCCTGAATGAACAACATGTTTTTAATTTCTGTTTCCTCCAAGAAAAAAATAGGAGAAAATTCAAACCGGAAAGGAAATAAACTCATGAGTATCTTATGACTGCTACAAAGCTGCCTTCAGAGCTTCCTAAATACCAGAGAAGCCTAGTATCTGATTGGGTTGATACGTAAGTATACGTTAGTAGTGATAACTAAGTACTTCTTACAAAGCAGTGTTACGGGTGTTTGTGCTTGCATACACTCATGCAAATACTTGCCCACCCACATACCATAACAACCTAGATGTGAAGGAAGATTTTTTTTTTCAGGAAAATAGCCCCAGAAACATATTACTTCTTATAATTATGTTACTCTGTCCCTGCTGCCTATGCCTTGCTGAAGCAACACAAGGCAAGGGCCAGACTGCCTCAGAGTCACTGATAAAAATGAAGAGTAATGAAAAGTCCTGGGCTAAACTTATCTGACACATCAGCGCCTTGTGGAAAGCCTGCCTGGACAAAACTCGTCCAGCTTTCCTGTAAACACATCTGCAGAATGCAAGGGTTTGAAAGAAGACTATGTGGATAGGGATAGCTTCTCTATGTTTCGCCCCTTGTGCCATAAATGCCTTCCCTACTTAGAGAAGAAATATCAGGAGTCCCTAGGAGAGGAACAGGATCCTCATATTTCCACCTGGAAAACCTAAGGAAATGTAGATGACGTGTGGGGAACACCTAAGTGCAGTGTCTCTGCAAGAAGCATAGGATCCCAGGTGTAGCAGTTAGTCTGCCTGTGCTGCGCGGTTGAAAGGAATGCACACAACCTGTGCTTCATCACTGCAACAACTGCAAAGTGCTCAGCTGCAGCATACCCAACGTACACACTCGGCACAGTCGTGCTATGCATGCACTGTGACTAATCTTCTAGGACGGCATGCAAACGAAAGCAAGCTACTGTTTGTCCAAGCTGTTGGATATTCAACAAACTCTGGAACAAATGGCTAAATTCCTCTTCTCCATTAAGGGCAAAATTTCCAGATGAAGAAGAAAACAAGTAGGGAAAATTCCCTGGAAAGGGTCTTTAAGAAAGAAGCCTTCAGAAGCACACAACTGGAGCAGGCAAAGGGAATTGCCCCACCTCTAATCTGGAACCGGTGCCTCATGTCACAATTGGCCAAATAGGTACTTTTATATTTTATATTTTCCTTTCCTTTGCTACTGTGCCACCTGTAAAGTCTTTAATAATTAATTTCTATTATAAAAATACATGTGTTTACATTCAGTAGTGTCATTTCTGACAGCAACACACCACAAATTTTGTAGAACTATTTCTTACAGGTAAACTCCCTGAAAACTCCTCTTTTTTATAATTAGGTACAATTTTTTTGCACCTCAGAATGCATTTATAATTGTGACTTCTTTCTGAATTCATGGGCATTAGGAAAAAGTCAAGATTCCACCAAAGGCCCCCTAATTATACTACCTGCTTGCAACAGACAGGGATGTGATTCATCATGAATGAAAATTATGCTGCCACTGGGAGTGGCAATGGCTTTATATCCCATTGCTCCAGAAGCCCTGTCTCAACAGTCAAGTTGACTGAGGAGAAGTCCTGAGGAGAAGGTAAATATCTCCCTGACCTTTAATTCTAAGCTTTACATTACAAATGACATAACTATGAAATGTCTAAGGATTGATATGTGCATCGATATGTACATACCTGACTAGCACATACATACTGTACATAGCATATTTTGAGGAAGTGAGAATATTTTCAAGATGCTGTGCAATGTATGGGCTGTGTGACGAAGCTGTGCTTAACTCGTACAATGGCTTTACCAAGTGTGTTTCTAAAGGAAGATTAACACCAAACCTTTTCCCACTTTCTCTGCATGATCCAGACTGATAGTTTATGAGAACATAATCTTTCTGCACCATTCCCTATTTTAAATATCTACATGGATAATTTAATTCTTCTTGTGTAATGGGGGGAAGGTATCTTCCACATCCGTGGAGACAGTTATTCAATCTCAGTAAGAATCAAAGCAAAAACGACTTAGAATGGAAGCTCTAAAATCCTGAACTGACTTTCTAAGCGATCAGATGCCTCTGCATCACTTTACTGGATGAAGGCACTGGGAAAAGACTTTCATAAGAAAGGAAATCTGTCCTAGGTGTAAGATGTGAAGAGCTTTGCAGAACATTCAAGATCATCTGCTAGTAATAATTGTGATTATAACTAAAGTATATCTGTAAAAAAAAAGTTAAAGCTGCAGTTAAAATAAAAAATATGACTGGAATTTTCCACGAATACAAAATGTTTGTTGAGAAATCTTGCTAAGTGAGCCTATCTGTAGTTCACTTTTCTGTTGAAAATTCATTAAGCAACCAGCCTTAGAAGGACACAGTATGTGAGGCACAGCTGATTAATATGCACAAAGTTTTTAGAGAGGCACAGAGAGTGAGGTATGATCAAGGAGTGTAATTAATAAGTGCTACGCCTGGAGCACTCAAGGCGAGAAAGATCAGGACATAAAGTGAGCTGGGTCTGTGGTTAGGACAAGGTTAGTGCTAAGTATAGCTGTTGCTTGAGCTGGAGAAACAGCTGAACTCAGAACACTGTTTCTGAAAACATGTTTCTCCTGCCATTCAAGGTGCTGGTTTTCAGATGAGTTGCTTCCATCTGAAGTTCACTGTGAAATCCCAGACGTGGCAAGTCAGAAATCTTCCGTGAAGTGCCGAGCAATTCAGCCACGGTACTGCAGAAAACCTTACTGTGCTCTACCAAGGCATCTAAGCTTAGCAGATGTAAGGATGAGAAGAATAAATCTTTGTTTCCCTTGTTGCAGGCGATCGCGGCGCCACAATGTGCTCTCTCAGTGCAGCCAATGCCAAGTTCTGTCTTGACTTTTTCAGAGAGCTGAGCAAAATAAAAAGAAATGAAAATATTTTCTTCTCCCCGCTAAGTCTCTCAGCTGCCTTTGGGATGGTTGTCCTCGGCGCCAGGGGCAACACACTCAAACAGATTGAGGAGGTGGGTTTCCTTTACTCTGAAAAGGGGATGGTGGGAAGATATGAGCCAAGAAGCTGATAGTAATGTCTAACAGAATTCCTAAGCATCTGAATGAGTGATGTACACAGAAGGCCCTTTAAAAATCCCTCTCTTTTGCTATTCCTAATACTAAACTTTTCCAGGCTAAGCACTATTACAGTAATTGATCATTCAATGAATACATCAATGCTAAAGAAAGTGCTTTGGAGGTATCGCTCCACTCCCCAGGCTAAGAAGCAGTGGTTCCTTGTTATATAGTCTTCTGCCTTCTCTGAATACCCAGTCTTCCTTCATAAGAAGAAAGATTTCAAAGATTTCATGAGTTCACCCTCTACAAAAACTTGTTCACTTGCAAGGATCTCATGATAAAGGACAAACTGGACTTTCCCCATTGGCTGTGTCTGGCTGTGTTTTGGGATAGGCTTGTAACACCCTATTTTATCTTTGAGGTACCATCACTCAGCTGCATTCACCTAACGTTTATGTTGCAGGTATTTCATTTCAGTGAAGTTTTGAGCAGTGCAAGCCAGGGAAACCAATACCCTTCTGAGAAGGTAAGACACAGTCGCAGTTCTGAGATGAAGCAACCAACAGGTGCCGGTTTGTCAGCCCTTTTCCTTGCAAACCTTCGCTTACTCAGAAAGCACAGCAGGGCTGAGCAGCCTCTCTGTATAGATTTGCAGACCTGCTTATTACTGCTCTTTTGTTAGTTAGTTAAGGGGCCTTGTGACATCACACATTTCAACAGCTAAGCCTTCTCATTACAGGTGTCTAACCAAAACAGCAGTGATAAACTAAACGTGAATAACTAAACTGAAAAACCATAACTAGATAAACTGTTTATAAGCTATAAACTAAACTAAACTAAAATGTGGTAAGTCCTTAAGTTGACACCCACAGAGGTTTGTCTACAGGGCATGCCAAAGGCACCTTGGAGCTTGCTCCTACCAGGCTCTAAGCCAGCAGAGTTTTGCTCAGTGTGCATGGAGCCATGACTGTAGGATACAATGTGATTTGGAGGTGGACTAGCAGCGGCTTGAAGGGGAATCGTTTTGCCATTCTGTACATCTGGTACAGGGGGAGTTGGAGGTGGTGTCCAACCCCTATATCAACTGGGTGGAGCTAGGCTTCTCATACAGACAGAGGCTGCAAATCACCCTCAGGTCCAGCTTTGCATAGGGAAGCTCAAGCCTTCCATGAAATGTCTGTTTTCCTGTTTGAAGCACGAAGAAGCTGGAGGAGTCCATTCCCAGTTCCAGGCTCTGTTGGCTGCAGTCAGTGAACCCAGACCAGGCTGCTCTCTCACCATTGCCAACCGGCTCTTTGGAGAAATTACTTATCCGTTCTTCCAGGTGAGTGACCATGGTGTCCATTTTAGCAGCTCCTGGGAGTTATGAGCTCAGCACAATTTCTTCCATCATAAAATACTAAGGGAAATGAAACACAACAGTGCTGTCAGGGTGTGCTGCCAAATGACTGCACTCCACAGCCCTTGCAAGTCAGGGAGCCTTCCCATCTCAATTGCCCCGTGGTAGACTTTGGGAACAGCAGAGCACTGGGAAACTGTGACTTAAAAGCTTTTATATAAAGAAACAGATCTACAGTAAAAGTAGCAGCTAAAAGTGGCAGCTAAAACTAACAGCTTTCCCTGGGCATACCAGAAAATATGATAGCTTTAGTCACTGTCAATATATCCTTGCCACACGCACCCAATGTCTAATACAGCTGGTGCTTGCTGTGTCATTTCTATCTAAGGAATGAACCTCTGTTGCCAGCAGAAGACTTTTTTTCTCCCCCGGTGTCTTCTCTGTTTCTAATATAATGATTGTACTCACTCTTCCGCCTTCCTTTCAGAGTGTATGTGAATAGGGGACTCTCTGATCCCTGCTTCCTTTTCAAACAGGGCTTAGAAGAAACTAGTGTGCTGGAGATTTTTGTCAATTAGTCTAATTTAACTGGAATTGACCATCTCAGAACATTCCTGTGGAACACTGACACTCCAGGCAATGCAAGTGCATACAAATAATTTCCTCAGGAAACCAGGTCTAAGGTGTTTGTAAGAGTATTGCTAGGAACAGCGCCCTTTTATCTCTGTAACCACCTTTCTCTTGTCAAGTCAAGATTTTACCTTGCTTCCAAAACTGCACTCTAAGTAAAGAGAGATTTTCAGAGCCAGAAAAATGTGACCAGTAGCCTGGAAAAGGCCTGGAAAAGGCAAAGTTTCATACTTAATACAAGTTATAAGTTTTACAGTGTCATATCTACACAGAGTAACATATATACACACACACATTATCACATTGTGGTAATATCAATCACCGTTATTTGTTCAAAATAAGGTAACCTTCTCCATTTGGTGGTTGGGGGAAAATGGGCAGCATAACAATGATATATAAACTTAAAGAAAGGTACTAAGTTTTGGTCTTTTTTTCTTCTTACTATGATGAGACATTTCTCCTGTTCAGTACAGTTTGAAAATACAGAAAAATGTAATTGCAAATATGTTTTGTTATAAACAAGCTCTCTAAAAATTGCATGCGCGAGTTAATTCAATGAATTTTTTTAATATATGCCTGTTTTACTCATTCCTTTCTTGCTGATCTACTTCATGGAATTACCTTGAAGCAATGAAATGATCATTCTTATAAAAATCATCATGTTGTGATAAAATTCTGTCATTTGTACTTCCAGCAATACTTGGATTCCACAAAGAAATTCTATCGAGCAGAACTGGAAGCAGTCAATTTTAAATACACTGAAGAAGAAGCCAGAGAGAAGATTAACTTCTGGGTGGAAAATGAGACAAAAGGTGAAGAAGAATATGTGCAGGTTGTTTGGTTTGCAATCCAACCAGTTAGGAATATCATGTCTGGATGTTAGGAATATCATGTCTAGGAATTTCAGTTTCCACCTTTTTAGTATATTTTTAAAAAAACATTTATTTATTTTTATATATTAAACACTTACTGCATTTTTTTACTCAATAGGAACTAAATGTAGGAAGAAGAAGAAAAATGCCTTGAGTTCCTGTCTTCAAAAGCTGTACATAAACTTTTTGTAATTTGTCTGACAGCGTTATACTACTTTTCATATTTACAGGAGTAATTATTAATAGTCAAATACAGCTGATTGCCTGAACAAAGTATTAATACTTCTTAATTCATTATTTTTTAAGGTAAAATCAAAGATGTATTTGCCACTGGGTTTATTGATCCCTCCACTGTACTTGTCCTGGTGAATGCTATATATTTTAAAGGAAAGTGGGCAGTAGAATTTAAGAAAGGAGACACCAAGGAAACATTTTTCCGACTGAACAAGGTACAGTATGGGCAGGAACTGAAACAACTGAGGAATAGAAATCACACGTCAGTCTCCTATCACAAGAGATGGCAGCTTTCCTCCTCTCTGTTATCCCAAGAAAAAACACTGGTCTTCAGCTAGAACAATGGAAAGCTGCATCTTCTCTCCAGTTTGATAACCAAATATGTAACTGTTTCCCATCACAAGTGGCTCTCGTGCAGCTGAGATCCTGGTTGGGTCAAAGCCACTGAGCACATTCACTAACTTTGTTGGGCATTTTGCAGCTAAGGATGCTGTTTCAAAACCAGTCTGCTTTTGGGACTGAATTTGAGGATTCTGTTCCTCTGCTACTATTTACCAGTAGAACAGTGTTTGTTCTCAGGGAAAAATGAGCTAAAGACAAATTATCTCAGGAGAATGTAGACATTATTCATGAAGAATTTAGATTCATGGTTGCATCAGGTGCATCAGTCTCCTCATTTGACATGCCACAAAAAAGAATGGCATAACAAGGGAGTTGTGTGTAAAGTAATCTGGGACCAGTAGAAATGGAAAAGTAGGTTCTATGTTTCTAAAATGGATAACCTAATTGGAACTACAGTTAAGAGGGAGGAACGCACCAATGCTACAAGTACATTAAACAGTGGAAATAATGTTTTCTGGATTGAACTCTAATCTCAATACTGAAACCAATTACAAACAGAGTGATCATTTCTATATTTCTGTATTTTCTGCTTAATATGTTTCATGTGTTCCAGAATGAGAAAAGGACAGTGCAGATGATGTTTCAAGAAGGTTATTTTAACATGGCCTTCATAGAGGAAATGAAAATGAATGTGATAGAGCTCCCATACTTTAATAATGAACTAAGCATGTTCATTCTTCTTCCTGAAGTTGTCTGTGAGGACTTTACTGGCCTAGAACAGGTAATACTTCTTTTTCTCTCTAGTAGCATACATAGGAGGCTGCAAAGAGACCAATACTCTAACATTGCTCCAGTGTGGTCAGAAGACAAGCAGGAAAAACTGAACCTTATTATCTTTTCCTTCTGTCCATTATGATGTCAATCTTCATTATCAATACCACCTTACAGCTTGAATGCGCCCTCACGTATGAAAAACTAGCAGGATGGACCAGCTCGGATAGGATGCAACAGCTGAGAGTGAAGGTGTACCTGCCCCAGTTCAAGATGGAGGAAAGTTACGTTCTCAACACAGCTCTCCAGGAGATGGGAGTGATGAATGTTTTTGACTGGGGAAAAGCTGATTTGTCAGGAATCTCTAGGAAAGATGGTTTAGTTGTGTCCAAAGCCATCCAGAAATCATTCGTGGAAGTCAACGAAGAGGGCACTGAAGCAGTTAGTGCCACGGGTCTTGTTGCAGTGCCTCTGTGTCACCCAGTTTCTTATGAGTTCAAAGCTGACCATCCATTCCTCTTCTTTATCAGACACAACCCAACCAACACCATTCTCTTCTTTGGAAGATATTCCTCCCCTTAAGTGGAGCTTATTTTGGAAATTAGCCCTTTCTCTCCACTAACATCTGCATTGGTAAGCGCTGAGGACAAAAGATGAGGACATTTTCACGAGGTTTTATCCTAATGTGTTAATTCGCTGAAAAAAACTATCTGATAAGAGCAAAACTAGAGATAAAAACCTAAAAACCACTAATCGATTCCATTCTAACATCAACTTCCAGCATGTTTTACTTTTAGGAGGCCTCACTAAAATGGCATCTATCTTAAAATACACTATGTGATATTTGCCAAAGAGGCCTCCAGAGACATCTGTGTAGAGGACCTTATTTTGATCCTTTCCTAATGTAGTATGCGTCCAATAAACCCATGATTTTAGTGCCCTAAAGATGAGTGATAGATCCTCCCACATGAAGGATACAGGAGGATAGGGATCTATCTGCATTAAAAGGATAAACTCAGGTACTCGGTCGCTTTTATCTTTACCTACCCAAACTCTGCATAGGTCTCAAGGAAAATGCCACTTTGTAGCGTGGCATTGTGAGTAGTAAAGCTGTGGGATCCCTCCATTAAATGGTGATCGGGGTAATGGTTCAAGCTGGAATGAGGGTCTCAGGATTTGTTCTCAGAGAGCAGAGAAAGAAGATGATTTTTCTGGTGTAATCTTGCTTGTTCTCAAGCAGGGCAGACCCATTATTATTTTTACCTGTGAGAAACCCTGTATGTGCTAGAAAGTTCTCCAACTTCTTCATAAACTTCCACGTAACAAAATCAGGGTTTAAGAGTAATGGAAGGCCTTTTCTGAAAAGGCCTGCTCTGTGATGGCTGTGAGTTATACACTTAATTTCCACATAAAACTTTAAGCTGTGATCAGCCATTCTTGTTTTTCAAAAAAACATCTCTTTCTTTGTGCCTCTGATACCATGAGTTTCTTGTTCCATCTGTTTTATTCCTCATAAGCATAAAAAAGTTATAAAAACATCTATTGTATTCAGATGGTATTCAGATGAGTAGCCTGTATTTGTTCCATTTATCATAATAAAATCACTGCAAACTAAATACTAAATGTAGTAACCTGCAGAATCAAGTGGATAGAGGAATAGTCTAATATAGCAGGTAAAAATAATGGTAATCCTTTCAAAAGTGTCTAACTGACACCGAAGTCTACCTTTCATTGTAAAATATTCATTATGCTAAGTTTAGGCACTGGACAACTCGACGTTAGGATAGGTAAAGCCTGAACTTCACCTCCTGCTTCTTTCTTGCATTTGATTTTATCAGGAAACAAAGAGCACAGTTTTAGGACGTGGCTGAGTCAGTCTCATGCCACTGAGGAGGAGGATGCTGCTCCCCTTTTCTCCTTCGTTGCATGTGTTTCTGCTCTCTCCCTTACACCACCACTATTACTTGCCTGACCTGGTGATGAGCAGTTCTCTGGGACCTAAATCAAGAGGAAAAAATTTCGTCAAGTTAATTTTCTCACTGATGACCTAGTTCCCGAAACCACCTCCTGGATGTTGCGGAGTAAGTGGTGGGAAGACATAGCAGAGGGATTGCGGAGAGGAGAGCAGCCTGCGTGGTTTGGCAGCAGGCAATGTCCAAAATCCACAGACACATGAAAAGTGCTTTCTTTTAAAGCAAAGATATTACACCTCTTTGATGACTCACTCTGCTTTTCCTGTTGCTCACTGATGGGAAGAAGGCAAACGCTGGGAGCATACCAGTGCCATTTCAGAACTGCGGTTTCAAAGGGTTCTTCCAAAATCCTGAGATATGCTGGAAAAATTACAGTAAATTACAGTACTCAACACAAATACCATTGCTAAATAAAGCATAGTCCATGAAGCTGTCTCACATGGCTGCATTTTCTGTTTGAAATACAGCCTGAAATAGTGAAATTACCAGTAGAGTCACAGTTTTCATGTCAATTAGTGGGTAAGAAAAGAGAACACTAAACACAGGCTGTGAGCTCTTCTGATGAATAAGGTATGCAAAAAATAGCCTCGCTTGTTTTTCAATGACTGCCATCATCAGTATTTTGTGTATATCTGGTTTGTCTCAAATATAAATTACTTACGTTTGAAAAAAAAAAAAAGAGTGAACAGTGTTAGAATGTATTAGGTAGCATAATCAGGCCCATATTTTTTCAGATAAAATCTAAAAGGAAACCAATTAATGGCATACGTGGTAAGGCAAGTGCTGTAAAATATTATCCTGAAGAACACGAGTCTCACAACGGGAAAAGGAATTCTCTGTGTGAGTAAAGGAGGAGGTGTGGCTTACCACAGCACAAGTAGTCACTTATGATCTTTGGTTTCGTGTTTTTTTGTTTTCTTTTTTTTTAAACTTGCTGCAGACATATCTAGATAATTTTGAAACCAGGAACAAAATACAGTATAAATAAAAAAGTCCCTATTTTTTCTTCACATGATATTTTTTCTAATTGCCATCTTAATTTATAAGACATCTAAAAAATGTGGTGGAAACAACCAGGAGCTGGAAAGTAGCCTCCTGCTTCTAGTGTAGTGGTAGCAGCTCCTAGTGCAGAGTGCCGTGCTCCTGCAAAATCAGAGATATTTACTTAAAAATAGAAGGTAAACCCTCTACTCTGGCAGTGAGTGCTTCTCCTGTGGGGAACTGTAGCTTGTAAATGTGCAATGCCAAACAATGGAGCTTGCAGAGCAGAGAAAGCTGGAGACTGCAAGTGGTGCCTGGAGCAGACATGATCCTGAAGGGCACCTCACCGCATCTTCCCAAGGACAGGCTTGATGCTGAGTGTTGCTGCACAACCTGTTGAACCATGTCTGCATACCTCACAGCCTACAAACACGTACACTGCCAAAAAGCAAAGAAAAAGAAGTCAAATACTATTTGCATTAGCATCAATGGAAAGATAACACCCATTTGTCCCACACTAGACAGATCTACTCATTTCCATGGTCTGATTACTGAGTAACTCTCAAATTACGTATTCACCTCTCCACTGGATTCTAATCTCTCTGATATTGCAGTTCTCATTTTTTTCTGACATTTTGCTTTCCTCTAAACTGTTTCTTAGTACCTATGTATAACACGATTGTTATTGTATCTTCAAAAGATTTGCAATGGATGGACAAGAAGGGCAGAGGAAGATTTTTGGATTGTCATTGAAAAAGCCAAAGAGAGCGGTTTTGAGTAATACTTTTGAGTAATACGGGAAAACTGTATGAGACTAGTCCTTATTTCCTTCAAATATAACTGGTAGAAGGTTTTATACCAGGAAGTCCTGGTTTCTTATGATCCCAGTAAGAAAGGCACTCAGACTCTGTAATGTATCTTTTCAAATGCCATTTACTGGAGCTAATTCTGTAAAGAAAAAGAAGAAAGCGTTGTTAAACTTAGGTCCCTTCAGAGGTGGCACAGATGAGCTGCTCGGCAGCTGTGTGCCCCAGGCAAAGAGCAGCACCGCTTGCCAGAGAGCCCCCCGAGCATGACACGGTTGCAGTGAGTGAGATCCAGCTACCCAAGGAGTGGCAACTGGGCAAGCCTCCTCCTTTTGTTTTGGCAAGCGTGTGCAGCAGAAAAAAAGTCACCGGTTTATTGCGGTTTTATTATAACAATTTGACTTATTGCTAGAGCCAACCAGCAATCAAGGGGCATAGAGGACTGGTGGATGTGTTTGGCCTCCGTTCACCTTGGGTTGCTGTGCAAACACAATATGCATTGACACACCAGCCACTATGGGATCTGAAGGGGAATGGCCACGTTAGGCATTAACTGTACCCCAGGCCTGACACACTCTCTGAGAGGTTTAATAAGAGGTGCTGGTTGTCTTAAAAGTGCTAGCACTAATACTAATGACGATTTGCCTCAGACTGCGTGTGCGTCACACAGAGCTGATCATCTCCAGCACAGAAAATACCATGAGTGAATAAATAGCATCTGAAATCCTGTAAGTGGGACTTTTTTGGCCACATCTCAGTTCATTTAAGGTCATTGAGAGATGCCAGTATAGCCTCTGCTAAGCGTGATGCAGATGGACAGGCCATCCAAAGCATAAGCAAACGTTACTCCCAAACACTGCACAATAGTTGCTGAGCAACCATAAGATATAAATGTGAAAATCTGAACAGACAAATGCTGGAAAGAGATGCTTTTTTCTGCTGCTTAATATCTCCTTGATTATGTCAACATTGGGGAAGAGGGGCAAACACCATGAACAGGTTTAGACACAGAGGGCAGAAGAGTCCTTGGTGACCTCTTTCTATATGGAGCAGATTTTAACCTCTTTGTCTTACTTTACAGTACTACTCTCTTAGGTTTTGAATTTCAGGAGAAGCATCTGATTTCTTCAGGTCCAATGCCCTAGTTTACGAAAGAGCACTTGTCTGCTGCATGTGGATAGCTCATTCTGGTCAAGTTTTTCACCTACTCACAGGCTGCTTCTGCAACCACTTTTGCACTAAGATTCAGTGCAGAAAAGAATACGAGATAAACTCAAGGGTGTCTAGTGACAGACTACTCTGTGGAGAAGTTGTACTACCCCATCCATGACTACTGGCAGAACCAAATTTTCTCTATTCCATGAACTCATTTACTTTGGATGTTTTAAACTATCTTGCCTGCCTTGAGAAAGTAGTTTTTCATACTAGGGAAGCTAGCATAATTCAGAAACTGAGCAGTTACCAGATGTTCAAAGAGCTTAGCTGTGTGGATAACTGTCCTGGTTTGAGGTAAAACAGAACCAATTTTCTTTTCAGTAATTTTACTTTTCAGTTAAGCTTCTTCTAACTCTCTGAAATTGATGGCATATTTTTCAGACAGTGTCTGCTGTCACTGTTTTAGAGATCATGCAGCTACAGAGGTAAGAAACGTAGAGTGTACGAAGAAGGCAAGTATTTTGGCTGGGAGAACATACCAGAAACAATTACGTGCCCTCTTCTAGAGGAGTTGGTGCAACAAGATGTTGTGAAAATCTTGGACATCAGGCAAAGAGCAGGACTGGTTGTGTCCTTCAGGTGTGTGCTCCACAGATGTCCACGCAGGACAAACACATTGAACCAGAGCCTACAAAGGAGTGTGGGTGCACAGGAAAGCTCTTCATGGAAGCCCCAAAGGCATGTTTGAGCAACTGCTGACCAGTAGCCTGAACTCTAATGTGAATATGTGAAAATGGGAGAATAATAGAAGACACACTACAGCTTTTTCCACACAAAACCTGTGCCCTTGGGCAGGAAAGGTTTGATAGGATAAAGTAAAATCTACAACAGTCCAGCTCACAGAATAAGGAACACTGAACAAGGTGAGGGGAAAGCTGCTTCCTGTCTATGACATCCTCGGATGAAAAGGTCATTCTGAGTTGGGAAACTGAAAGCCATCCCAGTTATCAGGCTCTGCACGTACATGCATGCATTTCAGCAAAATGAAACACGCTGCTAAGGGTGTAGTAGCTCCCTTTCCCCTTCACAGGGGGTGCATCTACTGCTATATGCTCTGTAACTTAATACGTACAAATTTGTGATTTCTTTATCCAACCCTATGGCCTTTACAGATGCCAGATTTGTTTCTTTACTGCTCATCAAGTCTATTATTCAATAAAGAGTAATAGCTTTTTACAATTGAATTATATTTGATATTGTGCATTATGATTGTCTAACAGACCATGAATGTTCCTGCAGACAGATTTTGTAGTTTATTCACCTGCCATAGTAAAAAGGTAGGTATGGAAGATCTATGAGAATGGCCTGTGCGTGTACTATGGGCCTTGTTGCCATGACCTGTGGAGAATGAAAATTAAAAGCTGACCATCAGTCCTTTAAATCCTACTGGCTGGATAAAATCCATTTCTGAATATTTGAATACTCTGGGATCTGACTTACAATGCAGCAGATACATAATTCCTGACTGTTCCTCAAATCTCTTCCTCTGCCATGCCCACCCTCTGGCCTGTAATTCTTCTGAACACTGCTGCTCTGAATGTTTTCATCAAAATGAAGTTTTAGCAAAACATGCTTTCTTCTCAGAGCCCTTGTCCCCTCATCCACATGTATGCTGTAGACACTATAGTTTGACCTCAGATAAGAAACTTTGGTCTCACCTGGGTAAGGAAATAGATGTGGCTGTGCTTTTAACAAGTACTTATAAACCACACCTATCCTTGGACTCCAGGAACACGCTTCTGCATTCTGGCAGACCAAAACACCTTTCAGTACTATTTTGGTCTTGAAAAATAAGCGGAAAGTTTTGGGTCTGTTCTTACATGGAAAAAATCCATTTCAAACCCCTCTGAATAGAATGACCATCCCGCAGCTGGCTCTGCTTGGAATTGCATTATTTTGGCCACATCAGATGGTCACTGTCCATGAGGAACTTCCTTCTGTTCCTCTGCATAGACAATGTAGTGAGTTGTTGTGTATATGTGAGACCTTTGGCAGTTAGCCCAGTATCCACTTCTGCCTTCACGCTTGGTGGGAGTACTGTTTTACAGTACTTTCTGTGCTTACAGTGTCTCATAGGTGAGAAGAAGAGAAACAGCGAGGTTTTCAGGAACTGATGCACTTTTTTGCACTCCCTGGTAATACAAGACTCTTTCCTCAGCTATATCCGTGGATGCTCACTAGTGATAGACTGCGACGGGAACTGTTTTCTCACTCCCAGATCACTGCACTATGGACTAGGTCTTATTTTCCTGTAATATTTTGGGTTCTTTAGCCCCATTTGACTGTGAGAATCACCTGATCTGATTAGCTAGGTTACAGCTAGGTTTATTAAAAACATTATTTTTCACTGGATATATTTATAACACTGTTTTTCCTCAGTTTTTTGCATTTGTTTTTCATTTGGCTGCAGTTACCTCTATGGCCCAATCTCATTAATGTGTAAAGTCAAAAGAACTGAAACATAGTTTTAGACTTGAACTCCAATTGCTTTGGTACAGCCTTATAAGTTACAGCAAAAGCTTAAATAATTCAATTGTTTTATTTGGTTTTACTTCAATAAATAAAGGTTGACTTGCTGCAGTACTAGTCTAACATTGGCCTACTCAATGTTTCAAAGTGCAATGAATCAAAAGGTCGTGACGAAAGGTAGTGACTCAAAAGATGACTCCTTGAAGGCTGACAGTGGGAGTGTCTCAAATGGTACAATATATATCACCAAGAGCTCAGAGAATCTGTTTAGGTTCAGCTGGCAAGCTGGATTATTACACGCCTCTGAAGTTTGCAGGGTAAGTATTCCTCCAAGTAAAATATAATTTCTAATTTTTATTCTTTAATATGGAAAATAGTGATATTATCTTTCAGAACTTTAAGGTAAGTATAAGATAGACACATAAAAAGTTAGCATATGCAGTAATTTTACACTGCCTTATCAATATATCTTATACTGTTTGACTGTCAGATACTTAGAGGCATGCAAAATCAGAGTGTTTGTACACCATAACCTTGAATAGAAATACTGGTTTTTCATTGAAAATCTGATGTCACATTAAAACTCTTCTTTTATGATTTTAATAATTATTTTGGGAACAAAGGCATTTCTCTTTTCTTGACCTTACTCTCTGGAGAACACAGGTGAGGTACAGTATGATAATTCACAGAGCCTGTGATTCCACAGTCATTAGTGCCAGATGCCTCTCAGGTCACATAGTCAACCACATCTGCTCCAAACTATGGGTATGCTACTATTCCTCCAACTTTAACTATTTTAGAGGTACAAGAACATTATGCAACTTTCTTGGTCTCAGATTCAAAAGAGAGAACGTCTGCAGATTTCAAAGACTATCCTTAATGTTACATTCATTTGCATGTATGGGACTTGCACCTGACTGAATGAATGCAGCTCTACACTCTTTCAAGCTGTACTGACAAAACCCTTATTTATGGTATCTATGCATGTGCTTTTTCTCAACAAAAAAGCATGAGCAGAAATTAAATGTCTGAAATGGGACTACAGGAAAGAACCCCCCTAAATCTATAGTTCAGCATTTAAGCAACTGGCTGGGTTTACAGAGCAGCTTATTTCCGTTATTCCTATAAACTACAGGAAAGCAACCTCCAAATTTGTGGCTGGTTTTATTAAGCAACAGTAAGAAGTACACAAAGAGTATAGGAAGTTGACTACATTAGATTTAAAGATCCAAGTCATGGTCCAGAGCAGTCACAGAAGAAATTAAATATGAAGTTTGCATTGTCTCAAACATCATTCAGAGCCCTATGGATGGCCATAGGGAAACTCATCCATTCAGTGTTATCTTTATCATATTGAAGTAGGGATGAAAATATCTATTTCCTAAAAGGCAAGTACAAGATACTGTCTTGATGATGAGCTAGTATCTTGCTGAAAGAAAACAAACACGCATTCAGAGATAAATGGGTCAGGAGTTACAATATTTCTAACAATCACAGAATTTGTAAGCTTTACGTCATTCCTTGGTTCAGCATCACAAAACCAGCAATGAACTAGCATTTTCTGTGCTATTGACAGTACTTTTTAAAACAAGTGCTATGTATCACCCCTATACAGTCATATTTTTGTTTGCTTTAGACAACATTGATTTCACAATGGGCTCCATCAGTGCAGCAAATGCAGAATTTTCTTTTGATGTATTCAAAGAGCTGAAAGTCCACCATGCCAACGAGAACATCTTGTACTCCCCCCTGAACATCATTGCAGCCTTGGCCATGGTTTATCTGGGAGCAAGAGGTAACACTGAGTATCAGATGGAGAAGGTAAGTTACATAAATGGATACAAAGTCCTTTTGGCCCTGTTCAACACAGCAGCAGATTATCCATTTAAATCTTTGGGACTTTCTCCAGTTGAGGGGAGAAAGTCACATAGTCACTTTTGGCAGTGGCTTCAAACTTGCCCAGAAAAAGAATGGCATTCCAAACCACGAGGTTTGAATCTGGAGCTGAGTTTTCACTTACCATTGCTTTTCCCCATGAAGGGCAAGAACGGTCTTTGGTTTCCATTAAGAAAGAGCAGTTTTGAAGAATGGTTGAGGCAGGTTTCTGGCTTCAGTTTATATCTCCCAGAATTGATTCCTTCCAGGTGGAAAGAACAACTTGTAATATACAAAAGATAAAACATTCAGAAAGCAAGAGTCACAGTTATAGATACAGTACATTAAGGTTGTAGCTGGTTTATAGACTCAATACCATTAACTGGAAAAGAAGGGATCTAAGCTGAGTATCATAGTCACAAATTTTCAGTGTGGCACACGCAGTAAAAAAACTGATTAAAAGCTCACATGAAACTTCTCAATTCTTCTATGTGTTAATCAGACCTGGTTAGGCCAAACCTATAGTTTCAACACAAACATCAGTGACTCTCAGTGGACTTCACATACTTAATTTCTTCTATTGCTACTTTCAATTGCAGGTTCTTCACTTTGACAAAATTGCAGGACTTGGAGGAACTATTCAGACCAAGGTACAGAAATCTAAGGTACATTTATTTCTCTCACATTTTTCTGCTGAGAATAGATTGTTCTGACTCTGCTTCAAGTAGGTTCAACACCTTCCGATACCTCTGCTAATGCTTTTAATTTAAGAGATGTAAATTAAAAAAAACAAAACCAAAACACCAAAAAACAGAAAAAGAAGACAGGTTATGCGTGTTGCACCACAAGAAGTGACAGGACAAGACAGGATGTTTTGGGCACCAGGCTACCTTCTTGTGTACATGAGCATCTGCATACCTGATGCTGCTGCTGGGAGACAGCACTTGAAAGGTGCCGAGCACCTGGAGCCAGGGTACAGCAGTCAGAATTGTAGCTGAGACTCCAAAGTGGGGCAGGAAGGTGCTTCAGCACAAAAGAGCCCAGAAGCCTCAAAAGCTGGAAAGTAACCACACTCTCCCAAAAGCTTTAGGGGCTTTTTCTGGCCTCCACTTCCCACTGCTACCCCAAGAGCACCATGAGGGATCCCAGTACCTTGATACCACCCATGTGCTTTCCTCTGTGTTAATCTGCTGCCTATGTAAAGATAACACAGGCAGCCATGCTCCCTGGCCTGTCCCCATCCACCTGGGGTCCACAAACACAAGGCGAGACTTGCAAAGAACAAGATTTTTTTTTTTTTTTTTTTTTTAATGAAGCAAAATAAAGGTAATATCAGCTAGAGCATTTAGTGGCTGGTTAAGCATTTAGAAAGGAGCAGTTAGACACAATTGTCCTTCTCATAAAATGAAGTCCCAGTCACTGCTTATCATTGTGTATTTTTCTTACATGGTTTTAGCCTGTGTCACCTGGAACACTATTCTTGGGGCATTAGACAGCTGATCCATTTTTTCACTATATTATGAGATACTACCTGACTCCCTTGTCATCTAGCACTCTTCTCCCATCTGCAGCAGAAAGCTGCCCTGAAAATGCAAGCAGAAGCTGGGAACTAGAGGCTCTATATCTATGACAACTCACCAATTGCAAACCTTGACACCTGAATTTTTATTTTTGTCCCCTCACCTGAGCCATATGGTTTCAGATTCATCACTGAGGTTTTCTGATTTTTAACACCTAGAATGAGTGTCATCACATGCTATAAATTAATTGTACATCATTAGTTGCTTATATTGAACATCCCTTTCATGGAGCGTTTAGACTGTAGTACATGTTCATCAAATGCCCAAACACCGTTTTTCCATGTTATTTGTACCTTATAAATAATTCTCTTTCTAGTAAAATAAGCTAACAGCTATACTTTTTTATATTCTTATCAACAACTCAGTGTGGCAAGTCTATGAATATCCACATACTGTTTAAAGAACTTCTCTCTGATATCACTGCACCAAAAGCCAATTATTCACTCCACATTGCCAACAGACTCTATGCTGAAAAGACACGTCCAATCCTACCGGTGAGTTGTATATTAGAGTGACTTCTTGCTAAACCCTGTATAAAACTGTAATCCAGGAGGATTATCCAGAGCAGATGATCTGTTAATCCAGTGATCCCCACTGGTGTGGACTTCTTGGCCTTTCTCTTTGCCACAGCCTTGACAGCAGCCTGAATGGAAAGCAAGTCCAGGTAAAAAGATGGCCTTATTCAAAAATGAATGGAGTAATAAACAAAACTATCCGGTAATGTAATTCTGCCTCCTCCCCCGCCCTGGGCTTTGCTCTCAGAAAGCGTTTTCATTTTAATAGTTTTTTTGGATTTTTTTCAGGAAATATTTTGACTTCAGCAGATTTCTTCACTTGAAAACCCCACCTCCAAAACATCTTTTGAAAGCGTCAAAATCTTTCATTTGACATTTTCAAAACAAAGCATACAAATATTCTAAATCAAAGAAAATTCGGATCTTTAAAAATAACGAAAAATGCTTTAAAAAAAAAAAAGGAGCAGGCATAATGATAATAAAATACTCTAAAATGAACCCGAAACAATGTTTTTTGATCAGACTTTCTTCAAGAAAATATTTAAAGATTTCTAATATATGCTTTTAAATAGTCAAGTAATAAAAATGTCAGATCTGAAAATGTCATGGATCAGAATAATTTTTCTGTCCCAGTTTTAGCAGGTTCTTCCAGGAAGTAAGCAATGAGAAGAGCCTAACCATGGCATCACTATAAAAATCCTTTAAGACAAATTTTCATGTTCATACTCTTTTTAAAGAATGACTAGTTTGGTGACTACAATTGCTGTCTTTATAGATCTACTTAAAATGTGTGAAGAAACTGTACAGAGCAGGTCTGGAAACAGTCAACTTCAAAACAGCACCAAATCAAGCCAGACAACTCATTAATTCCTGGGTGGAAAGTCAGACAAATGGTAAGGTCAGACAAGATTTTGAAATATATTTCCCTCTCGCAACTGTATTTGAACAACTTCTGGAAAGACTAAACATTAGAGGAGAAATTTCTTCCCCCTGTCCCCATTAGTAGGTATTTCCTGTGGAAAGGGATGACTCCATTGCACCTGTGTGGCAGTGACAGTGTGTTTTAAACATATCTGGCAAAGGCAGAGGTGCCAGGATATGCACATTTTATAGGCATATTTTTTGTGTCTGAGGAGCTTAACTCATGCAAGGTTAGTCCCACCGCCTCTACAGTATCGCATAATTTTATAAGCATGTGCTGATTGGGTAAGAAGTGGTCTTCTACGGGAGAAAGTGATGCATGCACTACGCTGCTGGTGGGAAAGGAACAATTCAGGAGTTTGTGTACTTTTATTGTGCTGAGGTGGGAGGAAAACCAAGAGTGAAGTGTGAGAAATAAGCACAGTGAGAAGAAGCAAATCTATATAGTTCCTTCCCTCTCTTGTTCCCTCTTTTCTATATAGATCTTTTTCCAAGCATTGGCTAGAAATATTCCCGGGGATGTATACCAATCCTGAACCTATCTATCTTCTTGCAGAAATAGCTGACCAGGTGCCAGTTGTTCTGTATTAAATCATCCTCATGAACCCGAATTCCACGTGCAGACCTTTGAAGAAGAGGAAGTCAAGTCAAGAAGCAGCATGTCAATTGACCTCTAAAATGCAAGGCTACTGCTATAAAACTTACCACTCTCTGCTCTCCTTCTTCCTTAAAGGACAGATCCAAAATTTGCTTGAGCGAGGCTCTGTTGATCTCCATACTGCGCTGGTCCTTGTGAATGCCATTTACTTCAAGGGGATATGGAAGACAGCATTTAAAGAAGAAGACACTCGGGAACTTTCCTTCAGTGTGACAAAGGTAGGGAGCCACAGACACAGCTTCTGGCCAGGAAGTCAGGCTGTTGGCTTGCACAGCTTGCAGGCTGGGTGATACACATAGGACATGCCGTGGTCATTGGCCAGGTGATTTAGCTGGGCCCCTCGCTGTCAGGTATGCAAGGGCTGTGTCTGATCAGAGCACACCAGCAGGCAAGAGAGGAAAACAGGGACACAGCCCATCTTCAAAGGCAACATACTTGAAGATTGAGTCCTGGCCTGTACAGGCTTGTGCATTTGCTTGCTTAAAGAAAAAATTGCTCCCTGGTCACATTGTCTCATGTTTCTGTTTTTGCAGCAAGAAAGCAGACCTGTGCAAATGATGTGTCAAAACAGTACCTTCAAAGTGGCAGCGGTGGCTGCAGAGAAAATGAAGATCCTGGAGCTCCCGTACGCCAGCGGGCAGCTGAGCATGTTGGTGCTGTTGCCTGATGACATCTCTGGCCTGGAGCAGGTATGGGCCTGGCAAGGGAAGCAGAAGAGTTATCACTTCAGTGGGACTTGGGTATTGTCAGGCCTTTTGCTGTCCATTTACATCGCAGCTGCCCACACCACGGCTGTGCTGGGCAGGCAGGGGAGCACAAGAGCCCCCCAGGCGCTCCCAGGTGCTCAGGCAGAGAGTGGCCTCTTAGGAGAGCCCTGGGCTCAGTCTAATAAAACTTCTTTGCAGCAATCACTAAAGATTTTTTTTTTTTTCACAAAATCATCACTAAACATCATAAACGGGCTGCTTTCAAAAATTGCTCTTATTATGTATTCATTGAATGAAAAACAAAGTTAGGTAAAGCATGTTCTTAATGAAATATTCTTCATTCTGAAATGGTGAAACCAATCAAGCAGAACTAACTGATCAATAACGTTTCAGAGAGTCTTAAATCTATAGACGGAAAGGAAATGCATGAGGACATTTGTAAATTACACATCAAACAAAGAAAACAGAAGAGACTTGCATCTAATGGAATGAACAGCAATAGCAGAAAGAATCCATGAACATACAAGGAGAGAAAATGACAAGAGCATAGAAAGTAAAAGAAAAAATCCAAACTGCTTTAAGTCAGGCTGCGTCAGTTTTTGCCAGATGCATGAAAAATAGTAAAAAAAATGGTTTTGTCCTTTAAAGTAAAAAAAAAAAGAGAAGTGAGACCAGTATGCAGTGAGGCAAGAATACAAATATAATCTAATGGCTGTGCAAAAATTAAATAAAACTTTTGTCTTGGTCTTGGAAGAAAATGAAGCTAAACAACTGAGTGAATACAAGATGCTAACAGCAAAGAGGAAATAAAAATGGAAAGATGCAAGGGAGAAACAAAACTCAAAGCATTAATTTGCTGAATTGAATTATCTTCATGGAGGATTTCTGAAAGAAGTAGCAAAAAAAATCATGTCAATCATTTAAAATAAAGCTATCAAGGTGTTATGAATCTATCTATCCGTACTGAACAAGGGGAAAAAGTGGTGCAGCCTGCATTATATAATCCATTATTCTTATTTCAGCATTTTGGAATGATGTTGTAAAGTAGAGTTATTAAAGATGTAGAAGAGTTTGCATTTGTTAGGTACTATCAACTGTAGGTAAACTTTCATGGCCTTTTTTTTCTTTGCAAACTCTTTCACAAGCTGACTAGTTTGCCCTGCTATGAAACTGTTGGGTTGTGCCTCATGAGACACAAGATGAGTTGGACAGAAGGAGATGTGTCAGGTGGGTAAAGAACTGAATAAAAGGATAGTGACACAAGCAGTACTGGAGAGGCAAATAATAAACTACAAGAAGGGTGTTGATAGGACGCACTTCAGGAACCATTCTGGTTTGTTTTTTTTTTTTTATAATAGCCTTGATTAAAATGAATGGTAGGAAGAAACTGTATTTGCATGCCAGGCATTTCATTCCCTGTCTTTCTTTGCAGCTTGAGAACAAAATCAGCTTTGAAAAACTCATGGAGTGGACCAGTCCGAATGTGATGGAAAAGAAAAGAGTGAAAGTGTACTTCCCACGCATGAAGATTCAGGAAAAATATAACCTCACATCTGTCTTCATGGCCTTGGGTATGACCGACCTGTTCAGCCCTTCGGCCAATCTGTCTGGCATTTCTTCAGCAAAGACCCTGAAGATATCTGAGGCCGTCCATGAGGCATACATGGAAGTCAACGAAGAGGGCACTGAGATGGCAGGCTCAGCAGGGGTGATGGGAGACATCAAACAATCCTCTGAGTTTGAAGAGTTTAGGGCTGACCATCCTTTCCTTTTCTTGGTCAAACACAACCCAACCAACAGCATCCTCTTCTTTGGCAAATATTGTTCCCCCTAAGGAGGAAAAGAGCTGGAAATAATGCTTGCCTTCCCCTCAAAAAACAGACCCCCTTTACTGTAACATCGTAGTGTAATCTCATCTCTGCAATATTTTCTCCAAGTGGAAAGCCTAATTTAAGAAATGCCCATTTGGGAAGCTTCAATAGCAAAGACGTACCCGCAGGTGAGGAAAGAGCAGCAAGCATGTTTACTCCTTTTCCTTCTCATACTGGTTTCAGGATTGCTTTGAGCTGAGCAAAGACTGAGCCAACAGAGAACAGAGGCCCTCACCAGTCAGGAAGGGGCCAAGAGATTTTCACTCGAGGAACAAGTTACAGGTACGAGTCCAAGTCTCTGGGAGTTCATTAAACAGAAAGCCATGGGCTGTGCTCAGCCCATTCCCCAGTAGCATTCTGCTGACAAAATCATGTTGTTGTTCCTGAAACACGGGCTTTGAGATCTCCAGTCTGGAGGAGATGCTTGTGGATAAGGTTCTGCTATGCACGTTATTGATTGGTGCCTCTGTAAATTTTAATTTCTTTTACTTAGCTGTTGGGAAACGGTGTATGTGTCCACTATCACCAGGGTTATCCTCTCACCATGAGTTCCTCACCTAATTCTGAATTTCTTGCAGAGGTTTTCCAAAGTCATAGAGAGTGTCCCACTTCAGACAGTGCAAAGAGATTAAACTTTATGTAGGTGCAGTTATGCCTTCTCATAGAGTGTAGATTCAAAGCTGAAACATGGGTATCCGGATGACTCAGATGATCCAGAACTCAGTGAGACGTGCCAGGCAAAAGAGTTGTCTGGATTCTTAAGACATTGAAATACACTTCAAGTTTGAGAGTTTTTTGTTTTTTGAGAAAAATCCTGCAAGTGGTACTAACGAACCTGATTGCTCCATTGGATTTTTGTGAAAAAACACAGCTGTCAAAATAATCCTTCTCTCTGTTGAGCTTGCTTAGCAAGTAAACTTCAATTAGTCCCTGGAAAGCCCTCAGGTGAAGTTCAGAACTCAAGTACATTATTCTTCCATGAATGCAGCTGGGCTTCTTTTATCCTATGATATTTCAAGGCTATATCTCTTGTTTTTAAGAAATATATGGGAATCCTAATATTCTCTGTCTTTTTCTTCCTATGTGTCCATTGCCATCTGCAAATAAGGATATATATGCTCACTACTATGTCCTGTTTTCATTCTAATCATACATTATTGATTTTGATGCAAACAATTGATTTTTTTTTTTTGTTAACATAATAAAAGAAAATCACAAATGCTTGTCATGAGAATTACATTAATTGTTTGGACTGCAAACCCTTAAAAATATCACTGCATTAGTAACTGTTGTGAGTAAAATGGGAATTAGTATAAAATCCTATTTTTAGAATGAATAATGCACATAGATATGAAGTTTCCTAGGCTTTTCTGAAATTCATAAATGCACACATCTGGAGATTGATTCCTCTTCGTATTACAGATTACTATGAAATAGCTCAATGGAATACTAATTTATTCTTATGTATTTTTCAATACAATTCCAATGCATATGCACTAGCAAATATTCTGGTAAATAATTCAAGGAAGAACTATTCCAGCAGCTCTGCCATTTTAGATGATGAAAATCATATAACTCAAAAACCATATGAAAGAATAAGTAGACCAACAACTATTAGGCAAAGCATTTCCCCACTGAGAGTCTTGAGAGGAGGAACTCTGTCATTAATATTGGCTATTTCCACATTAGTACATAGTGTGGTATGATAAAAGCAGATCTGTAGAGGAAAGCAGCTGGTGCTACAGGTCTGACATACACATTATTTGAATATCATCAGGATATTGGTGATACAGACTCAGCTGTTTTTCAGAGGTAAAAACAGCTATTTTACCAATTATACTTTAATTTTTGTTCTTTAGAAATGAACGCAGTGATATGAACAGTTCCAAGGGATGCAAAATTTAAACATCTCGAGGTTTATCATAAGCAGTTTATTCACCTTTTGCATCTCGTGTAGCCAGAAGCAGTTGATCCAGCCTGTTAAATTTAAAAGCCAGTACAGTTAAACAATGAGAAGACCTGAAAAGGCTTACATTTGCAAACTAACCTTCCTATGATTACTAAACTGGAAAGTGCTTAAAGTACAAAGATATGCCTCAGTGACCAACGTTGTTTCCTGAACGACAGCAAAGGTCAAAAAGAAGGAATGGGAAAATAGAAATGGAGCCATGAGGCTTACAAGCAAGTACAAAGCTTCCCCTTTCTCAAAAGGGAAAACAGGAGGCAGGAAAAAGTGCAAATTCAGCAATACTGAACCAAACCTGCAACAAAGTACCAATGTCTAGGACCTGGCCCTGGCCACCACAGACCAGGTAGGAGGCACAATATTTAAAGGGCCGTGGAAAAGTATTTCCCATGAAGGGGGTGGCAGACCTGGCCGGTGGGATGATGAATACCTGCTGTGTCCTCTGAGAAATCCAGATCACTGGGGAGATTTGGGAGAAGCAGCCCTTCCCGTGTCCCAGAGAGATGGGGTCTGTGGTTAAGCCTCCCTGTCCCCTTGCCCACCGAGCAAACATGCAGTGGAAAGGTGCAGGTGCTCTGGGAGCACGGCCGGGCTCTGTGCTTTGCCTGAGCACCTCTGCGCTTTCACCTGGCAGGTTTCATTTCCCAGGCATGCTTCTGGTTCTCATGCCAATAGGCAGCTGAGTGTATTTGCTTTTTAAAAAAAGGCCAAAATTTTAACAATATTAAAATGCCCCAAAAGTTTTTACTTGAAAAAAGACAAAAATAAATAGACCTTGAAAACCTCCTTGTTGCTACTGCCGTTTTTGTTATAGCCTTCCAAAAGCATCTGGCATTTTTGTTTTCTGAAGAATTGAGACCCTGTTTCTCTGACAGACTGCTGTGCAGCACCAGACGGAAGGCTTGGCAGGTAACACATGGTGGGCAAGACAAAGTCTGAAACCACCTGCACCTCTTGGTGCAACTAATACACCTCCAGAAAGCACAAAGAGACGTTCAAGGGACTCCCAGTATGAGGCGATGTTGCTCCCTGTACAACATGGAAACTACTCTATGTGACTTGCCATATACTCCCATTCCCTCATCTACACCACAGTACTTTCTTTGCACATTAATGTGCGATAACCCTGCTGTCTCCATCTCCCTCAATGTCTTCCTCTACATATAACAAAAAATCTCAAAACAGCTGAGATGGGAAGTGATCTCTGCCAATTGTCTATTCCCACCTCCCCCCTTCAAGCAGGGTCAGCTACAGCAGGTTGCTTGGGACCATGTCCCGCTGGGTTTTGAATATTGCCAAGGATGGAGACTCTACAGCCTCTTTGGGCAACCTGGCTTTACCCCCTCCTCTGCCCCCAAATGTATTTTCTTATGATTAAATGGAATTTATGCTATTTCAAGTTGTGCCTGTTGCCTCTTGCCTGTTCACTGGAGAAAGTTTGGCTTCACCTTCTTTTCACCCTCCCATCAAGTAAGTTATTTATGCACATAGATAAGATCCCCCGCCATACTTTCTCCTCTTCAGGGTAACAAGTCTCATCTCTTTGAGTCTCTCCTCTCATGACAGATGCTTTAATCACTTCATCACCTTTATGGCTCTTCTCTGATCCTGCTCCAGTTCATCCAAATATCTTTTTTACCAGAGAGCCCAGAGTGCTCCAGCTGTGGTCCCACCAGTGCTGAGCAGAGGGGAAGGATAACTGCCCTTTACCTGCTGGCAGTGCTTTTTCTAATGCAGCCTGTGATGCTGTTGACTTTTTTTGCCACAAGGACACGTTGCTGACTCACAGTCAACTTGGTGTCCACTAGGACCCCCAGTTCTTTTCTGCAGAGCCGACATGATGGCATGGAGCTTTTTGCAGTGACATTTCTCCTTCTCTCCTTTTCTGCAGCAGTTTTTCCCTGCAGGGGAGGCAGGAAACATGCCAGGAATATTATTAAGAATCTCAGTAAGCTACTAGTCAGAGGGGAGAAAGGCTTCATGGAAGGATGTCTGCGGTGAAACAAACCAAGAGATTAGTTTATCCTACTTTGTGCAAAAGAAAAATGCTATTTTTCCTGGGAGGATGTGCCAAGATAACTTGCATGCTGGGCAGCTTTCCAGCGAGCAATGGGAGATACAGTGACAGGCATGGTGGCACGAGCAGTGCTAGTCACAGGCTCCACGAACAGTCTTTTCTGTGGGAAGGGACACTGTTAACTAAGCTCCCATACAGCACAGACAGTAAACTAGTTGTGCCAACGCCAGTGGCCACCTGTCCTGCACCATGTGTATGCCGGGTATGAGGGCCTGGATAGCATGCTGCCTCCTTAGGACTCAGTGAGGTAAGACCATTGACAGCCTCACCCTGGCTGTTGGCTGATCCCAGAGACGAGAGGGATGAATAAGGGACTTCACACATGCTGTGGTCACTGATAAAGGCACTACTGTGTGCACTGGTCCAGAACCTGTGTAGCAGCAGTCCCTGGCGTGCGCTGCAAAGAAAATGCAGTGAGTAAGTGTGAGAAACTTGTGACCAAGGCCATCATACGATCCTTCTGAAGATGCCTTCACTGGAGAAGTCCACTCTGCCAACACTGAGGTATGCACATCCCTGTCGCAGTCTGTGAATGATCAAGGCAGCACAACAGGCAACAACGTGCATCTCTTCAGAATGGCACAGCGCTGCTGCAGAAAGGTGCCAGGTGGGCTGTGAGCTCCTGTCTGAAGGAGCTTGACCAGACGCCTCATTTTCTTCAGACTGGGATAAGGACAACTGAGAGAGAAACCATCGAGAGCTACAGCACCAAAGTCTGCAATGGCAACTAACTAAACAATCGCTGGCAGTCACTCTGAGCAGGACAAACACGAAACAACCAACATGCTCCTTCCTACTGGCAAAAGAGAAGCAGCATGGATGAGGACAAAATCGTGAGTTCTGCGTGGTTTTTTGTGATTGGATGAGAAGCTTTGGTCTGTGAGCTGACCTGGACTTTGTATACTTTTGGAAAGGCTCAAATGTCCAAGAGTCTGTTGGTTTAGGGACTGCTCCACAATGAAATATCTGGCAGAGGAAAGGGCAGCAGAGCCTTAGCTGACCTCTTTCTTGGGACAAGCATTGTCAAACAAGGACATGTGGCGAAACACATCCTTTTGTGTTTGTGCTGCATTACACAGCTACATTACAATGGGCAATCCATTATCTTTTATCCCAGGAAGTGTTTCAACTACAGGAAGGTTTGCTTAATCTCACTAGACTGCATGATAGATCTAAAGTTGCTCAGTAGACTATGCAATACCTCTTATATTCTTATGATTCTGCACTGGTGGCTCATCATGATCAAGATTTTTACTTGTGGAATAATTTTGTTGCTTCTGCAACATTAATCATTCCTTTCACCAATAAAAAAATAGAAATGCTAACAAAAACACTAACCTGGGTTGTGTATTAACATGCTTCTGGAGGATTGCACTGCCCCTTCTCTACTGCAAAACAAAAAAATTCCATTCATTAATGAACATATTCAACTCAGAAGTATTTTGAAAACCATGCCATTGCTAACAACATTAATGCTGCAAATTGGCTGCTATGAAACAACTGTACTGACTCACTGGGCATCTTTGTAGCTACTAAGTTATAGGCTGTCTAAGATGATCCAAATGCGATTCAGGTAGATGGTGCACGAGTGCCAAGGTGGCTCACATACGGTGAGCTGGAGCGTACCGCTAGACAATTTCATTGTCAAGGAAAAAGATTCAAGGCATACTTAAAAGTTGGAAGTGACAGGATGAAACATACTGGCTAATCCTTTGACTTTTGAGCTGTAAAGTATACAACAATGGAGCACGACCATGAGTGTTAAAGCTTGTTTGAACAGCAACAAAGCAGTATTAAGCAGAAAAGGCAGAAGGGGCAGCAGCCCCAGGAGCCGCTCACAGTTTTGGGAGCACTCCCAGTTGTGTGATTAAAGGTATTCACCATGTACAGACACATTCGCCCATTTGACCTGTCTTTCCACCACCATGGTGATACCATTTTCAGCTAAATGGGGCTCACAGCAGTGGTGACCAATTTACGTACCGCTCCTGTGAAAGAACAGCTCATTCTCTTTACAATAGATTTGCAGCGATGGGCCACAAATGTGAGGCAAAGCCTAATGACCTTTCCTCAAAAGCACTGTCGCTGCACAGCAACGGCTGTAGCAGACTGGCCTGGGCTACAAACTGCCATGTGAAGTACTAGTGGTAGTCCAGACTGAGATCTTTGCTGTTATTACTGCACTAGCATCTTCAGCTGAATGGGACTAATAAGGACTGTATTAGAGACAAAGGTATGGATGATTCAGAGGCTTTCCACTTGCGTAGACAGCTAAAAAGGGTTAAGGAGTCCACCTCTTCTCTCCAGAAGCATAATTTGTTCTAGACAATTTCAGAGGCGTTTTGTGTGTTGACTTTGGATTTCTGTTTTAAAATCACATGGCATTCAGAAAGGTCAAAGTAGTTTCTTTTATTGTCTGTTCATTCTTTTATTTCAAAGAAATTATGCGACTGCTTTATGCTTGCTATTGTATATTATGACTGTCCTGCAGACCATGAATGTTTCTTTAGCTGGTTTGTTCACCTGATGTGCCATGAAGTTGCTTGTGGAAGATCTGTAAGAATGGCCTCTGTGTGTACAAAAGGCACATTTTGAACGTAGCATCTGGTGCTGTGACCTGTGGAGAAGAAAAAGAACAGCTCACCTTAAACCACCCTCCAAAATTTTAGCAGCAAGTTCAAATCCTTTTCTGGTAGCATCTGACCGGGGTCTAAATATCCTGATGTCTGAATTTAAAAAGCATCAGAAGCCTTGTCTTTCTTCTCTGCTCAGCCTCTCTTTCCCCAGCGCGCCTTTCTTCATCCTGTAATTCTTCTTTATACAGATGCTCTGAATATTGCTTTTGAAATTAATTTGTATTCCCACAATATGCTCACTGATGTTTTTGTTCTGCTGATGTGCTGTGCAGACTGTGACTATGTCTGAGTTCCCTGCGCTACATTGCTCTAGGATGAAAAACTGTGCTCTGTGAAACACTGTGTCTGTGGTCTTCTACAATGCAGGCTGTAAGTGGCACCAGAGAATTGCATACGATTTTTTCCAGAACAATCTATTTCAATATTATTACATTTGGCAACTAACATTTGAAGCATGTGCTCTTTCTCACGTTCCTTGGTAGCAGAAGTTTCTCCATTCCACAGCAAGAGCAATGGATTCTGATGGGAAGAAAAACTAGTGATAATGGTAGTTCAGCCAACAACAGGAGAGAGAAAAGTTGCAATAAGTATAGTGTGGGTATATCACAACAAGCAGTCCTGCATATGCTGATCTTACCAAATTTTTTGAGTTCACAGAATGGTGACTCTGAGAGGGATCAGGCCTGTCAGTACTCATTACAGAGGAATAATAAGGAAATTAACTCGAAATTCTCTAGAGACATTCTGCAAGACTGAATTTCTCGTGTTTTTGTTTTATTTTCACTGGCCATGCCTCACTATTTGCTGCGATAACCAAATCGTACGTACTATTCAAGGTCCAATGAACAGCTCATCATTATTTTTGCTTCAGCATTTCAATATGCTCCTTCCTTTACTGCAAGGTTTCACGTGCTATGAAGAATGAATCTTCCATTCTGGAGATTATAGGGCAAAATCCTTTCATTCAGGCTTTTTTTTTTCTTTTTTTGAAAGAATGGACTTGTTCCAAGTAAAAGTGCATGTCTGACATTGAGCTCCATCCATCACTTTATTTGTTAAACACAGAACAGGCAGTGTGGGGCGTGTCACAAAATTACACAAGATATATTTCAAGGAGTTCAGCAAGTCCGTCCCAAGCACAGCTGAGAAGCTGTACTATTACCTTCACAGGTGAACCTGATAAGGTAAGCCTTTTTTTCAATTATGATTTACGTTCTAATGTGCAATTTAAAAAAAATTATCTCTTACAAAACTTACAAAAAGATTGATGAAACCTCATGTTTATGACCTTCAATATCAATTGAAGAAACAAATAATTAAGGGATGCCTTCTGAAGAAACCTCATCTCACCTTCACACATGTGTTTTGCATTATTGTACTGTTCCACATTCTGCCATTCATAAAGTCAAAGTATTTGTTTATTTGAACTAAAGCTTTGTTTACTAACTATTCCACAATCAAGAGCTGGTGATATGTTATGACAGCCTTTCTTCTTCCTCTATCCCTTCAATTATTCATTTAGCATTAAAAGACAAAATTGAATTTGTTTAAATTCAAGAGGATGCAACTAAAGCTGAGTTGCGGGGTTTATGGAAGATATTCTCCAAATGAAATTAAGAAAAGCAGCATGTTCAGGTGACCCCAGCATACTGCAGCTCTGTGTTATTTTTAATAGTTACATTTTCTAATAATTTCTATTAAAACTATTTCTATTTCTATCTAAATTATCTAATCTAAATTATTTCTAATAATTAATACATCTACTTTATACCACCTATATAAATGGTTCAATCTAGAGAGGGATTGGGCATCTATCCTAGCAGGGGAACAGCTAGATGCACTACTGGTCAAATTATTCCACATTAAGAGATGACTGTCACATGAATGTCTTGATTCCATAGGGATTGTGATACATATGGCAGCATATCCTGGATTTTGTTCCCTAGCAGTCACAGAGGGAAACAAATTCGAGTTTTCACTGCTTGAAGATTCCCGAGAGCTCTGTGGATGCAAAAGGGGAAATTCTACCCTAGCAAGGTTCTCTCTACTTGTGTCACCATGTGGGAAGTTGTATATAAACACTATACTGCTGCATTAGACTTTACAATACTGTATATTCTACTGTGTGTTGTCTTCTTTACTAAAAAAATCTTCCCTTCAGTGTTAGATGAAATGCAAGGTGCTGAAATTACAGGAAAAATTTTGCAAGAATATCAGAAACAGAACAGAAAAATATTTAAATATTGAAGATGTGATGATCTCTGAAAATCAAACACAAGGCTAAATGAGCACTGTCTTATTAAAGGGTGGATTTTATCAAAAAGGTGATAATAAAAATTAAAGAACACTTTTTTAAAACAGAATGAGATATAATTGAGCCAACAATGAATTGAAGATGTACTAGTTATAGAAGTTTGTCATAAACTGGATGAATTTGGTAAATCATTTGCAGTCTCCCTTGCTGTGCCTTCATTATCCTATTTTAAAAAAAATGAAGGTACCATTGCTAACGTTTGAGACCTCTGATAAAATGGGTGGTGTAAGAACCTAGCTTCCGTTTACATTAGGCTGAAATTGGAGTAAATCCAGCAAAACTTATGCTCTTGCTCCAGACTTGCACATTGTGTACTGGAATTAACTGTAGTTTGGATCACAGAGGGCTGATCTGTCAGCTCATCTTAAAAGCAATGTTAAAAACTATAGTGAATAACCTACTTTTGAGTCTCAAATTAAGGAAGAATATAAGAGCAAATCCATGTGTGTTTTTCTCCTTAAAAGATGAGAAAAGACTGTTAGTGAGCTTCTTTCAAGGTAATTAATATTCTTTGCAACATTTTCAACAGTTGGCTTACATGTACAGAGAAGGAGAACTCAAGTTTCAAATAAAAGAATCACCAGCCTGTGCATAACTGGTAGCTCTCCAGCCTTCTGATTGCTCATGAATCCAAAAGCAGGTCTCCCTTTCAAATCCACAGTACCGGATTCTGTTTGCTGAAAATAACCCTTTGCGCCAAGTTCACAGCTTCAAGTGCACTGACTTTCTTGCATTACAATTAATATATTTCATGACAATAAGTCAGACTCTTTCTGTTTGCTTTAGACAACATTGATTTCACAATGGGCTCCATCAGTGCAGCAAATGCAGAATTTTCTTTTGATGTATTCAAAGAGCTGAAAGTCCACCATGCCAACGAGAACATCTTCTATTCCCCCCTGAGCATCATTTCAGCCCTGGCCATGGTCTATCTGGGAGCAAGAGGGAACACTCAATCTCAGATGGAGAAGGTAAGTTACTTACGTGGGTGTAAAATGACCTCTGCGTGTGCTTGTTCTTCCGTCTGAGTAACCTCACTGAAATATATTATCCACTGACAAGTTTCTCACCTGTTTTAACGCACCAGAAATGAGACAAAGTCACAAAATGAAGAACCGGATCAAGAGGTATTTAGAGAAAATACCAAAGATGTATATTTTCACTATTGAGGGCAGTTAGTTTTGACTTAGGGAAGAAAAATATCTCAAGTCCAATAACAAAATGGATTACTAGTCAGCAAATTTTATAATATGCTTTTTTCCTAAATTCTGACATCTTCCAGATAGTGTGATCAGATTTTTTTTTTAATATATAAAAAATATAAATTCCAGGAAGAGAGGAGGAGAGAATATTACTAGCAGTACATAATATGTAACTCAGTTAATTTCTAGATTTTCACTAGAAAAGATATCATCTAAGCATAGAATGGCATTTTCAGTTTCTCAGAAGGCCACAGGGGGCATAAACCAGTTGCAAGCTCACCTGTAAATTTTTAGTTCACCTATGTTCTCAGTTAGCACTTTTTTTTTAATGAGCCAACACCTTCACCTCAAGCATCATGTGTAAATCTCAAATTCACATAATTTTTGGTCATGCTTGTCATTTCTGGCATTTTCTCTTGCAGGTTCTTCACTTTGATAACATTACAGGAGTTGGACCCACTACTGACTCCGAGGTAGAGAAATAACTTGATATCCCTTTCTGTCTTATTTTCTCCTCAGAACAAAGCTAGAACTATTCTGCCTCTCCTCCTGGCAGTTTCAGACCCTGTCAAAAACTATGGTAACGCTCTCAAACCAAGGAGATCTGTGAAGGGAGGGAAGGAAGGTGCAACTCACCTATTTCTTAAAAAACAGGGAAAGAAGGCAGGTTGCACATCTTGCACCAGAACAAGTGACAGTGTGGAGCAGGATGCTTTGGGCACCAGGGTGCCTTCCTGGGCAAGTGCTTCTGGGGACAGCACGTGAAAAGAGGTTCAGCACCTGGAGCCAGGGTCCATCAGTCAGATTTGCAGTTGAGAGACTGCAAGCAGGGCAAGAAGATGCTGGGCAGAGAAGAGCCCAGGAGTCTCAGTGACAGGAGCACAACTGCACAGTTTTCAGGGGACTTATCTTGAGAAGGATGAATTTGTTGGTTCAATGCACCACCACCACAGCACCTGCTGTCCCAAAGGTGACAGCCCTATGTCTGTGGGGGAGGACTCCGCTGCAGCATGACTCTTACTGATAAGGACAATCCCTTAGGGTCTTATTTCCTAGATAAGAAGAAGCTAACGCAATGTATCTTCTTATTTCTATGTCATCACATCAGTGTGGCACTTCTGAATACCTCCACAATTCATTCAAGGATCTTCTCTCAGACATCACCATGCCAAATGCTACATACTCACTCAAGATGGCTGACAGACTCTATATTGAAAAAACATACCCCATTCTTCCGGTGAGTTGTACTGTGACCTGACGTCAGCGAGATTCCCCATAAAGGCCCCTGGGACTCTACCCTAGAGAACCACCACCACCAATAGCCCACCGTCTGCTGATGAAGAGGTGGCTGTGAGGCATGAGGAGCACTGGTTCAGAATGAGTTTGAACCTTCCTGTGGCTGTTAGGTGGAGGCCAGGCAAAAATATAATGGCATAAAATATGCCCACATTGCAAGTCACGGGGAATAATCAAGACTATTATTCATTTGCTAGAAAATGGCTTTTAATGAAAAGTGTAACTGCTAAGGGAAATGAAATATGTTTTATGATGTGAAGGCATGAAGACTGAAATTGTCAAATTTGGATTTTTTCAAAGCCAAATATCAAATCTTCCCAGTGAAAGGAAGCTTTGGTTTTGAAATCTAAGAATGTGAGACCACAGTATTCAAAATAAAAAGTGGGCACAAAGAGAAGGAAGCAAACATTGTCTGTCCTTAAAAATGCTTGTTAAACTAAAAGTGTTTTGGTAAAACATAGAAAATACTTCAAAATTCTAACTCAGAATCCTATTTGAAAAAAATTGCCAGACCTAAATATGTGAAGCAGTCTTTCTTGTCCAGCTTTAAGATTCAGTTACAGGAAGACAGCTGTGACTGACGTGTTCATACACAAGGGTAAAAGTTCACTGTTCTTTTAATTATTCTGCTTCATTCCACAGTCTTGCATTTCACATTCATACATTTTCAAGTTGTCATCAGTCTGACTGCAATTCTTCTGCTTACAGGAATACTTAAAGTGTGCAAAGAAATTCTACAAAGCAGGCCTGGAAGAAGTTAACTTCAAAACAGCTACAGAGGAAGCAAGACAGCTCGTTAATTCCTGGGTGGAGAAAGAAACAAATGGTAAAGACTGAAAAATGGGTAGCAGATATTTTCCTCTACCTACCATAATCTACACCCTTGTCTTCCACTTCTCTGAGAGGAGAAAGTGGGTCAAGCAAGAGCGGGTTGCTTATTGCTATGAAAACAAAACTCCACAAAGCAGCACCCCTCACCCCCAATGCCCTTCACAGCAGGCATTTGTGCACACCAGAGGAGGTCTATCTTACCACTCTCTGCCCTGCTTCTTTCTTAAAGGACAGATCCAAGATTTCCTTGTGTCAGGCTCTGTTGATCTCGATACTGAGCTGGTCCTTGTGAATGCCATTTACTTCAAAGGGATATGGAAGACGGCGTTTAAAGAAGAACACACTCAGGAAGTGCCCTTCAATGTGACAGAGGTAAGAGAACATGGAGGCAGGAGAGCGCGGACACAGGTTCTGGCCAGGGCAGCTGTTGGTTCATGCAGCCAGCAGTCTGGGTGTTACACACCAAGGAGTGTTTGCAAGAGCTGTGTCTGATCAGGCTTCCAGGATACACCAGCAAGCAAGAGAGGAAAACAGGGACACAGCCCATCTTCAAAGGCAACATACTTGAAGATCAAGCCCTGACCCTTTCAAAGGCTTTGTAAGTTTGCCTGCTTAAAGAAAAAATTGCTCCCTGGTCACATTGTCTCATGTTTCTGTTTTTGCAGCAAGAAAGCAGACCTGTGCAAATGATGTGTCAAAACAGTACCTTCAAAGTGGCAGCGGTGGCTGCAGAGAAAATGAAGATCCTGGAGCTCCCGTACGCCAGCGGGCAGCTGAGCATGTTGGTGCTGTTGCCTGATGACATTTCTGGCCTGGAGCAGGTATGGGCCTGGCAAGGGAAGCAGAAGAGTTATCACTTCAGTGGGACTTGGGTATTGTCAGGCCTTTTGCTGTCCATTTACATCGCAGCTGCCCACACCACGGCTGTGCTGGGCAGGCAGGGGAGCACAAGAGCCCCCCAGGCGCTCCCAGGTGCTCAGGCAGAGAGTGGCCTCTTAGGAGAGCCCTGGGCTCAGTCTAAGGTACAGGAGCGTAGTGCTGTTTGTTGTAGCCCTGCAGAAGAGGAGGTTGCTATATGCACCTATCTCCATCAGGTGCCAGAAACAGTTAGGCTAACAGGATATTTTTTCATGTTGAGTGATTTCAATATTCCTGGACAGTACTCAAGTTTTCTAAACAAGATAAGTATATCCAAGGAGAAATAAAAAAAGAAATGATGAGGAAAGCATTCCAAGAGCTGACTAAAAGGAAAACGGGAAAAGTAGCATTAGAAAGGAACTAAGATGAGGGAAGGAATGAATAAAGTATGTTCTGGGAGGACCAATTTTAGGGACCAATTTGATTTGATGTTTCCAAGAACTGTATTTTCACAAAAAAAGCCTTGATTTGATGAAGAAATTTTCAGATGACAAAGTTTCGGAGAACTTCATCAAGACAGATGAGATACAGGCTGTAGTCACGAGGATGCATACAGGATAAACAAATACATTTAAGATTAAGTATCAGTTCTATCGTGTACACAAAGTAAATGGAAAGAAGTATTAGTAAGTGGTATAAACACAGCTAGTAAGGCCTATGCACTCTTGTCTCAGGCATTTCATTCCCTGTCTTTCTTTGCAGCTTGAGAACAAAATCAGCTTTGAAAAACTCATGGAGTGGACCAGTCCGAATGTGATGGAAAAGAAAAGAGTGAAAGTGTACCTCCCACGCATGAAGATTCAGGAAAAATATAACCTCACATCTGTCTTAATGGCCTTGGGTATGACCGACCTCTTCAGCTCATCAGCCAATCTCTCTGGCATCTCTTCAGCAGAGACCCTGAAGATTTCTGAAGCAGTGCATGAAGCATTTATAGAAATCTATGAAGCAGGCAGTGAGGTGGTAGGCTCAACAGGAGCTGGGACCGAGGTCCCAAGTGTCTTTGAAGAGTTTAGGGTTGACCACCCTTTCCTCTTCTTGATCAAGCACAACCCAACCAACAGCATCCTCTTCTTTGGCAAATATTGTTCCCCCTAAGGAGGAAAAGAGCTGGAAATAATGCTTGCCTTGCACTCAGGAACAGAACCCCCCTTACTGTAGTGTTGTAGTATAATCTCATCTCTGCAATATTTTCTCCAAGTGGAAAGCCTTCAATATCTAGGGAGGTATTCCTGAAGAAACATGTAACTTTTCAGATCTTTGGGTACAGGTATTTCTGCTCACGCAACTTGTAGTCAAGGTTTATATTCAGCATTGAATGAGAACTTCAAGAGGTAGTTTAGGAATATTTCCCATTGTCATTGAATACCTTGAGAGATGGGGCCAGTGTTTTGATTTTTGTGAGAAATCCTGCCACTGCTATTGAGAATCTGGCTTCTCTATAGGAGTTCTGTGAAATAAACACAACTTTCAAAATAATCTGAATAATCCTTTCTGTTGAACTCACTGGGCCACAATCCTTGAATTGACGCCTGGACAACCTGCAGATAAAAATCTAAACTTCAGCAAAGCATTCTTCTTCCAGGAAGGCATTTGGGCTTCTCTATGCCGCACGTACTATAAGGCTGTCTCTCTTGTTCTGAGGGAGCATACAGAAAGTCTACCGTTTCTTCATAAATCATCATCTGCAAATACAACATCTTCCTGACTGATATAATTTCCCATCTTCATTTCAGTGACATATCATTGATTTTGTGAATGTTAATTGGTGGTTCTTCTATTTATTCTAATAAAAGCATTGCAAACTAAACGTGTCATTACCTATTCTGGGTTACTGCACCACACAACCTGAAACATGATACACTGGGACAGAAGTGGTCTAGACTAGGATTTAGATCCTCTTTTCAAAACCAGAATGTACCCATACATGAGGTCACTAAACAGCTTAGGAATGTTTTTTTTAAATTTTGAACTTAAGCAAGGTAAAGCCTATAGCTCCTGTTATTACCTTGAGCTTATCTCCATATAGCATATCAAATAACTAAATTCTTTGAATTTGTCATTGTATTTCCAGGTAGTTTTAAAAGATCTCCTCTCAGTATCGTCAGTAAATATATCAAGGTGATACCTAAGAGATATAGCTTCAAAAATGTGAGAAGAGTGTTTGTCTTAAAAGGTGGACTGATTCAGCTCTCTCATATTGAGAAGAATCATACAAGGAAATCTTTCTTATTGCCTCTTGATGTGATAATCCTCTAGGGATGTTCTTTCCTATTTCACAGTCTTTAGAAGGAGGGTTCTTCAGGTTATAGTTTATCCAATTAAAAAGATTATTAATGGTAATTACTGAGTTAAGCAATCTCCCTTCTGCTGGGATACATGTGCAGAACTGTAAATTGCAGTATCAGTACTTAAAAAGTGTTTAAAATAGGAGACAGTGGCATTTGGAGCTGCCTCAGCCATTTGCAAAGTCAGCATTAGATATAACTTGAAATGATGATGCTGGCAGCAGGGAAACACATTTACATAGCTGCATTGAAGTCTGTGGGAGAACTGCAAATACTGGTCTTCCCAAGAAAATTATAAAGGATTAGCTACAGTTAACACAAGTATTCAAGCAAAAAAGTATTTCAAGAGATACATGTAAAATATTGTCCTAAGAAGCAGACCGTGTAAGGTTATTAAACAATTATAAAACTGTTATTAAACTGAAATAAGCATGTCTGTCACTCTGCACTTTCTAGGTATGATGAAAATAAAGCTATCAACATTTATTATGGAAGTATTTATTACATAACACGAAGAAAAAAAAAATCTGTTCTCTTGTATAATTGTTCTTTTGCTTGATGATTATTTTAAAGCAAAGAAATGGATAAAATCAAGGCTGAAATGGTAAGTGGCTTCCTAAAACTACACGAGAGAGCTTTTCAAGGCACAGAGTCAACCTAATGTCCTCACTGTGAAAGAGAAGCATTTGGCTCTTGTTTCAAACTGCTCCATTAGGTGTCACTAGGGATACGAAGTGATATTTATCAGTCTTCTGAGAGACAGACATCTGTTGAAAACTAGGTTTGGGAGCTTAATGTAGGTTCCAATTTTGATTTTATTTTAATTTTTATGCAAGCAGATGATTCTGATTGATATACTGAAAATGTAAGACCAGTGGCACTGTGCTTGGAACCCAGTAATTTTTTTAAGAAAAAGACAGAAATGTTATTTGGTGAAACTCCAGAGGCATTTTAAGATGCCTGTGCCTGGAACAAAAAAATCATATCACAGTCAAATACTGTGGAAAGGATAGAGCTATTTGTTTTATGAAGGAGAAAACGTCCTCTGTAGAGGCTAAAATGAAAGGTAAAAGTGCAGATTCAACAAAGTTGAATAAAATCTGTACCTCCTGTATCAATAGGTGGGCCCAGAACCGTGCCTATGCGTTGCTGGTCTGGGCCAGCAGGACCTGCTCTAAAGGAGCAATGCATGTGGCTGCTGCAGCCCCTATGGAAAGCAATTCTGCAAAGAGCAGCAGGGGGGGTGTTACAAAGGGATGAGGGGAGAGCAGCCATGAGGGGAGCAGGCGCTGCCTGCTGCTTCTGAGCTCTGAAGTCCAGCAAGAGTTTAAAAACATGAATCCCAGTTACCACAAAGTCCAGGTATTGTCAAATAGTCCTTTCTGTTCCATGGTAGCATGACTGAAGTTGCTATGTCAAGAAATTGCTGTCTGTCCATCCGCTGCACTCCATTTTCACTACACGTGCTGTGTTGTTTTGGATACACAGTACTGCTAGCGGCCTGTGGAACAGAAAAAGCCGCATGCAATCACATTCTTTTAATGCTGCATAGGACAGCATTAGAGGTGCTCTGTGGACTAAGTGTGCCTTTCCTTCTCATGTCATTTGCAGAGTGGATGCAGCTGACATATCTTCTCCACCCTTTGGGGAATATAATTATCTGAGACCATTCCATGCTTCTCTGCACATTTGACTTGCAAGAAAGGCCTACCTTCTCCTAAGAAAACGAAATCCATGGCTGAAGGCACAAGACGTTGCAGGCAGTGTGCTCTAGTCTTTGTCACCAGAGGAAGAGCACTCAGAGAATATCCTGGGCTCCAGAGAGAAAGCCGTCCTGGGCTCCCAAATGATATATGAGAAAGCACGTCATGATGAATCAAACTGAAACCTGCATATTGGCTGGGAAGGATTTGCCATGGGAGCAGTGGTTCAGTTTTCTGTTTCTTCTGGCTAGTGAGCTAAGATTCTGCAATCTGGAAAAGAGGCAACAGAGAGGGGATTGTCAAGGAGCAGCAGGGGTGAGTCTGCTCGGCAAGGGAAAGGGACCCAGGGCAGCAGGTGGCAGCAAGGTGACAGCAAGGCCAGCAAGGCAGGGGTCTCCCCGATACGGCGTTCTGTGCTACAGTTCCCAATGCTACCGCCACAGTCCAGTGATTCCCAAACAAGTCTGTAGCGATGAGGTAGGTCAAATACCAAGCCCGGACGTTGAGTCCACAAGTCAGGATCTGTAGTGGTCCTAACATGAGGAGCGTTGTACATTGAGGAGTTAGTGACCCACATAAAAGTTGACCTGATGAGGCACAGGCGTGTGCGGTGCTATGTTGTGCTGCAGATATCGTCTGGCCTCCAGGCCTATGCTGTGCTGGGTGTGTCATGTGGCTGCAGGATAAACTCAGTGGGCTAGTTGTACTGGAGGAGCTTGTAGATGGTCCTGAACAAGCACCTGGTGATGGTGCTGCTGGCACATCCCTTTTCTTTATCTTGAAGCAGCATGTTTCTATATAAATATACTTCTATTTGACAGTAGAAATGATATGCAGAGTTGTTTACTTCTAAGAACACACCTATAAAAGCTGTAAAGATCACACCACCAGTGAACATCTGCATGCATGGGATATGCACAGTGTGCTCTGTCCTGAATAAAGATTCATCCAATGCTGCACAGCTTGGGGTTCCCACCATCTGAAGGGACATGATATTATCTCTGCTATTTCCTTTTCCCCTCTCATGTTGTCTCCCATAAATTGCATTTTAATCAGTGTCCAAAATGAATCCTTGCATCATAGGGTCCAGCTCGGTGAGGTTCATGGCCAGGCACAGCCATGCAAGGCAGGAAGGACCACAAGCAAAACACTCAGTTTAAATGTTTCTCTCAAGTGAAGGGGTTGTAGAGCCCTATGGAGACATCTCACACCTCTATCACAAACAGCGCTCTGATACAAGGCTGGACAATTACTTCAGATGTGCCTGAGCCCAAGTAGCCAGGCTCCCAGGAGAGGAATAATGTTCTCAAAAGCGGAGGTTTCTGAGGCTCTGGATGATGTGGGGACAACGACAGACAAATCAGTATCTCTTATAACACAGAAACTTAAGTGTATTTAAAAAAAGTTAGCAGAAAGCAGTTAAAAAAAACCCGCATAGAGGTAGCTGACAACAAACAAATAGCTGAATGATGGACCTCATGGTCAAAGGATGCTGGAGATGATAAAATTTTACATGATTTTAAAAGGACACTGGACAAAACCATGGAAGACAAATCCATTGAGAGGTAATAAATATATAGAAAATACTACCAGCTATTGAAATCCCAGGACTGAAAACAAGCAATATTAGAACCCTGACAGCATGACCAGCCTCAGCAGGAGCTTTGCCTCACACCCTCTGCGCATGGGCCCAGGAGCCTGCATTGGGCACTGGCACCATTTTGGTACCAGGGGTGGTCTTTGTGAGAGAAGGACATGAACTGCCCTCAGCCAGTCACAGCCAGTTGCAGCTGGCCCTGTAATGGATGAAAAGAACTCATTGTATGCCAAATCTTCTGACAGTCAGAGGAGCATATAGCATCTCTGCTCAAGCATAATTAAGAAAGGGTGGCAGGAGAAATGTGAGATGTGTTTGGGAAACACATGGAAGGAGATGTTATTGAAAGCACAGCTGAAGGCACACTCTTGGGAGGAGGTGCTCCATGCCAGAGGAGGCATCTCAGAGGGACTGCAGCTCGCAGGTGACCGACACTGGAGCAAGGACATCCCTGTGGAACTGCAGCCCATGGAACAGACTAGAGCATAGGAAAAAAAGTGAGCAGCAACAACTGGCAGATAAAAACAGTTATACGCCAACCCCAAGCTCTCGCATTGCCTGCTGCTTCCCCAAAGGGACTGGGAACAGAGTGCAACAAGAAAGCTGAAACTAGGAAGTGGAGAAGGAGAGTTTTTTGACTGAAATTTGGTGTGGGGAAGGGGGGTGAAAGGTCTAAGTGTCTGTTTCATAGTTTGTTACATTGGCTTTTGTCAATACCTGAATCAGCAACAAAAAAATGTTGTTAATCAGCAAGAAATTATATGAAATTCCCAAGTAAAGACTGTTGCCCACAACAGAAGCCCATTTCAGCCGAGCCTTGGCTCTTCAGTCCCTGGCTGAAGTACACTGTAGGTGCCTGCCTCCAGGTCTGCCTCCTGGTGGACCTCAGACCCAAGACTTGTAGCCTTGTCTCCAAGCCCATCTCTTTTGCTCATAAGTGGGTGACAGGGTTCTGGGTGCACTAATAAGCCTTTAATGGTCCTAACCAGCCACACAGGGACCCTCTACCCACACCTATGGACCCAGGAGCCCTAAGTTATGTCCTGGACCTTCAGTCGCTCTCTGTGCTACATCAGAGGTGTGCCAGTCTCCAGTTCAAACACAGCTGTGCCCATGCCTGGCCGAGGACTCTTAGTGTGACCTTGGCCCTGCCTTGTGATTGCTGGACCTGAGCCTAGCTTTGACGTGTGAATTGACTTTGTGGTTTGTCTTTGGACCTGCCTCATAGCCATGACATTGCCTTATGATCTGGACTCTTGGTTGGAGCTGTCTGTGATCTCTGGGCCTGTTCTGCTCAGGTCCTGTGGGACTGAACCTTCACTGGTGAGGCTCCTGCCCTGCTAGCTGTGGGAGCTCCCTCACCACCTGGTTTGTCTTTCCTTGGGGAGAAGCTGGCCCTTGCTGTTCCCTGACAGTGAGCTCAGGCCTCCTTGAGCCCTCTGCTGAGCACTGAGGAGCCTGGTCTCTGGTCATGCAGGGCCTTGTCCTTACAAAACTTCCTGATCTCCCCACAGCACCCACAGACCCAGGCTCCCGAGTGAACCCCCTTCCACCCAGCCAGACCCTCCTTCTCCCCTGGCTTGTGGCCAACCAGCCTCTGGGGCCCTTTGGGGTGGCCTGACCCCCTCACACAGCCCCAGGACTCTCGTGCCATGTCACTTTCCAGTCTGCTGTCTCTGCCTTCTATGTCCCCTGAAACAGCCACTGAGCCACTCCGGAGCCCAGGTCTCTAAGGAGTGAGGATGTACCTTGCTCAGAGGGGAGGCTGCGGTGCCTGAGCCCTGAGGGTGCTGACAGCCCTCACGGTTCCTGACCTCTCATGGGGCTTCCCCCATGTGGCCCACAGCCCAGGACCCCATGTCAGCCCCCTGAAGCCATCAGCCCGGTGATGCCAGGGCAGGGCCAGTCTCCAGCTCCTCACAGCTCTGCCCTGCCTGGCCACGGGGCCTCTTGATCCTAGCTTGCAGACCAATTTCCTGGCTTGACCTTGGAGCCGCCCTGTCACTATGATATTGCCTTATGATCTGAACACTTTGCAGTATCTGGCCACCATTTCAGGGTCTGTCCTGCTTCCCTTGCTCAGGTACCATGAGACTGGGCCCTGGTCAGTGAGGCCCCTGTCCCTCCGGCTCTCGTCCCGATGGCTCCCATTCCACCCCATAGGGAGCAGCCAGCTCTCACTGCTCCCTGACCCTGTGCTTCCCAGATGGACCCTGGCCCTGGTTCTTCTCTTGCTGTGTCCAGGGCTGTTGATGGGCCCTGTTACTGGCATTCGGCTCTGTCTTTCTGGGGTCAGACCTTGTGGTGTAGCACCAGTTGGTGAGAGCATTGGCCACCCTGGGGTGACACAGCTCCTGCTGCTCCTGGTAGTCCAGCTAATTTTCCACCCATGTTATTGCCTGCTTACTCAGTCTATATCTCTCTAATCTGGCTGCAAGGATACTCTCAGAGATTACGCTGAAGGCCTTACTAGAGTCAGGGTGTACAACATCCTCTACTCTCCCCTTGTTTATAGAACAAGCCATCCCACCCTAGAAGAAAATGAATTTCGTCAGGAGAGATTTTCCCTTGGGAAATCCATGCTGGCTTTTCCCATCACCTTTTATTCCTTCATGTGTCTTGAAATGCTCCCAGGAGGCTTTGCTTCATAGTCTTCTGTAGCGATTCGAACTCGAATATAATTGTACATTAAGGAGTTAGTGATCCACGTAACAGTTGACACAAGAAGGCACAGGCCTGTGCCGTCCTGAGTGTATAGGTTGGCTGTGCTGTGCTGCACGTACCCCTGGGCTGCAGGGTAAACTTTGCATGCCAATCAGAAGGAAAGAACCTGTAGGTAACTCACACTTGGCATGGGTGACTGCACCACCTGTGTCCTCGTATTTATTGTAAAGGGAAGCAGCATGTTTTCATGTGAACATCCTTTTGTTTCACAGTAGAAATGAATAGAATTGTTTCCTTCTTTAGAAAACCCTGCAAGATCTCTAACGACCAAAGTGTCAGTGAATATCTGTCTCCATGGATGGAGCCTGCACTTCATGCCATGCCTTGACTGAGGGTCTGTCCAGTGCTGCACAACTTGGCGCTCCCTGCGTTTGAGGGAATGTAAGGCTGACTACACTATCCTCCTTTTCCTTTTAATGCTAGCCGCAATAAATGTTATTTTAAGTAATATCTTATGGAGTCTGCGTGCCTTTCTTAACACAGATCATAATGAAGACTAGCCCTAGTGCCTTGCAGCAGTGCACTACACCTTTTTAGTGACTGCAGAGACCTGCAGTCTCCTGAATTCTCCTCCATTCCCTTTCTGAAAACTAGTCACTTTTTCAAATCGTCAGGAACCTTCTCCAACCAGCCTTACTTTTCCTTAGTCTTCTTTTTGCTGTTCTACTTAAAGAAGCTTTTCTTACTGTCCTTCACATCCCTTGTCAGTTTTCCCTCCAGCAGAATTTTCGTTTCTCAAATTCCATCACTGCATGCACGGGAAACGCTTCTACTCCTGCCAGGTGGATTTTCCTTGCTTCTACCTCTTGTGCACTTTCTTTTTGTGTTTGAGCTCAGTCAGAATGAAGGCACCTTCATCATCAGAGACAGACTGTATATTGCTTCATTAGCAGGATATGTGGCATGTATGGGAGCAAGTGAAAACCTTTGCACGTAGGTAAGGCTAAAACTCATTCAGTCACGGTGAGGAAGACCTTAAGATTTTGGGTCAGATACTCCCATCCAACCTATTGCTGGCCTGTGGGATGTGATCATTGAAAGTTATGTCATGAAAGCCACATCAACCTATGTCAGATCAAATATTTGTGGGGGTGCATTAAGAAAACATCATTTGTACTACGAAGGCTGAGCCCATGTCAGGTTAAAATGAATGTAAGACCTGATACGGGATATCCCAATGACAATCGAGCAATGGCAAATGCCCCTGACACAATTTGTGGGAGCAAGGCAGCATTGCAGGCAACAGTGTCAGTCTCTTCAGAATGTCACAGCGCCGCTGTAGAAAAATGCCGCATGGTCTGTGATCTCCTGTCTGAAGGAGCTTGACCAGACGTCTCATTTTCTTTGGCCTGGGGAAAAAACACAGTCCCACAGAACAACTGAGGGAGAAGCCATCATTGAGAGCTACAGCACCAAGGTCTGCAATGACAATCAGTTAAGACAGTCAGCTGCAGGCACTCTGGGTAAAATGACTTCTCCCTCTGGGAATGGTTGCTTCTGCCCCTCATGGAAAGGCAGCTTCCAGATTCACAATGTGGAATGAAGACAAACACAAAACAATTAACATGCTCCTTCCTACTGGCAAAAGAGCAGGACCAAGGAGAACAAAATCTCGAGTTCTGCGTAGGTTTTTGTGATTGGATGAGAGGCTTTGGTCTGTGAGCTGACCTGTACTTCATATCCTTTTGGATAAAAAGTGCCTTTTATATTCTTGGGTGTCCAAGTCTCAGGTACTCAAGAGTCTGTTGGTTTAGGGACAGCTCCACAATGAAATATTTGGCAGAGGAAAGGGCAGCAGAGCCTTAGCTGACCTCTTTCTTGGGACAAGCATTGTCAAACAACGACATGTGACAGAATTGTTTGTACTGCTTTGCACAGTTGTGCCAATTGTACCAGGTAGCTTTCCAACTGCACGAAGGCTTGCTTACTTTCTCTAGACCCCATGTCAAGCAGACTATACAAGACCTTTTGTGTGTTGACGCTATCCTGAGGGCCTGTTCTCATCCAGATCTTCATTTGCTCATGGGTAGATTCTGCTGCTTGCAACTGGCCTTGCAATAACCATCAGTGTGAGCACAGAAAACCAAAGCGGGGTTCTAGGAAAGACAGCAGCATGTCTTTCTCATACACTGTCAAAACAGAGCTTCTGATCCTCCACATCTTTGCTCATTGTGGGCCTGTTCTGAACCTGAAACTACAATTCTTGGAGAGAAAACATGTCTCTTGTATAACTCATGAAAAAAAGCTCTGCATCAAACACATACAAAACTATTGTGCAGGTCTGGAAACAGGACATTACACCAAAGTCAAATTCACCAGGTATAAAAAACACCGCTGGGATCATTTTTATTCTGTACTTGCAGTGTGATGGTGGGAAAAAATGATCACTGACAAAGATACAGCTGCTTTCTAGATATGTTTAAAAGTGCTAAAATACAGGCCATTTGTGATGAGGTGGGCCTGTGACACAGATCTGGACACTTATGTAATTCATGTACGATAAACCAGATTAAGGAAAGGGTTGTTTAGGAGAGAGGCTTGAGGGACACTTGGAAGGCAGATTTGACTGAGTTAAACATACTGGGCAAGTCTTATATACAACAATGGAAGACCATTGTGGTAGAAATAGAAATAAACCCCTGTGAACACAAAGCGGTCCTGAACAAAAAAGACATAAAGAGTGAAAACAGTTGCACGGATCTGAGGTTTACTATGAACACTGTGAGACAACATCTTATTAGATGTAGACACATAGATTCATAGACTCATAGAATAACTCAAGTTGGAAGGGACCTATAAGGATTATCAAGTCCAACTCCCTGCTCCTCACAGGACCACCTAAAACTAAACCATATGACTAAGAGCATCATCCAGACGCTCCTTGAACTTTGACAGGATTGATGCCGTCACAACTTCCCTGGGGAGTCTGTTCCAGTGAGCAACCACTCTCTCGGTGGAGAACCTTTTCCTAATGTCCAATCTGAACTTCCCCTGATGCAGCTTCATTGCTTTTCCTCATGTCCTATTGCTGGTCACCAGAGAGAGGAGATCAGCACCTCTCCCTGTGTTGTCCCCCCTTGAGGAGGTTGTAGACTGCAATGAGGTCACCCCTCAGCCTTCTTTTCTCCAGGCTAAACAAGCCAAGTGACCTCAGCTGTGCTTCCTAAGTCTTGCCCTTGAGAGCTTTCACCATCTTGGTCACCTTCCTCTGGACACCCTCTAGTAGTCTGATGTCCTTCTTATATCAAGGCCCCCAAAACTGCACACAGTACTCGAGGTGGGGCCGCACCAGTGCAGTGTAAAGTGGAAACATCACCTCCCTCAACCAGCTAGCTATACTGTGCTTGATGCATCCCAGGACACAGTTGGCCCTTCTGGCTGCCAGGGCACACTGCTGACTCATATCCAACTTGCCATCAACCTAAACCCCCAGATCACTTTCTGCAGGGCTGCTCTCCAGCCTCTTGTCCCCCAGTTTGTACATACAACCAGGATTACTCTGTCATGGGTGGAGAATCCAGCACTTGCTCTTGTTAAATTTTATACAGTTGGTGATTGCTCAGCTGTCTAGTCTATCCAGATCTCTCTGCAAGGTCCTTCTACCCTTGAGGGAGTCCACAGCTCCTCCTACTATGGTATAGTATCATCAGCATATGCTCACTTTGGCATGTTCTCTTCAGCTCTTTCACCTTCTGCTTTGAAGGACTCCTGATAACCGTTGTTTTGTGGACATGAAGCTTAAAAGCAAAGCAAGGTGTGATACACTCTCTGTAATGCTCAGGGTCCAGGCACACCTCCCAGGATTTTATTATATGCCAGATATTCTTCTGGCCACCTAGCACTAGAAAGCACTTCTGCCTTTCCTGATGTCTGTGGTACCACCTCACCTCCTGAGCTACACAAATGAAATGGGGACCCACTCTGCCTGTGGATACAAAAGAGGGAATGTGGGTACTTGTTTAAGTGTTCAGTGCCTTGGCTCACTGGTACACCAAACTGTTGGGGGAGAAACACCCTGCTGTTATTCATCACTCTTAAGACAGGTTATGGTGAAGTGTTAATAAAAGCATTTATTCATAACATCCAAAGGAGGCAACACACTGAACTATATTCATAAAAAAATGTAAGAAATTAAATTAAAAAAAAAGCTTAATTATATATGCCAAGGTTACTTTGGAAACCCTTACTGACCTGACCTGGTGTCTGCTCAGACAAAATCCCTGACAGTTTTGGCCACAGTGGATAACGTGCCCCCTTCCTGTAGTGGAGAGTCTCATAAGACAAAAATTATTCAGGATCCTCCGTCTGACATCTCAGCCAAGGACAAGGCTTCTCCCAGAGAGTTTCCATTAAAATACCACCATATCCTCCTTAGTTTCATGAGGCTTGCACACCCTTTGAACTGAGGGGAGGGTGAGCGAGGAGTTGAGGTAGTGGCTGAGCTGCCGAGTCCCCTAGCTGTATCCATGTGACATGCTCTCAGACCAGGCCTCTAGAAAGACTGATATTTTCCTGCTAAAACTGCCTCCTTACTGCCTCCCTCTCAAGGAGATCTTTGGCCATTCTTCTCAGCTATGATAGGACTGTCTTAATGCTTTAAAGCATCTGGAAGCATCCCTTTGGCGCTGGGTGTCTCCTCCAGCACCTGGCTGGCTGGCAAACTGTTCCTTGCCCCAGTGAGAGGGAAAACTTTCCTTTGCCTTGTTATTTCACCAGGATGTTTCAGTGTGGCAGGACCACCTGGTCCACGTTGATCTGTATATTAACAAATGGATACGAAGAGCTAAGTAGAATACATGTACAAAACTCATTACTGATGTTTGATTGACCAGATGGTGGAGATTTTTGATTAACAGTGCACTTGTAAGACACATTCTCCATTCTCTTTCTCCATCAACATACCAATACATATTTTATAGGTAGGGATAACGTTTTCTGAAAAGCACTTCTATCATCAGAAAAAGCAGACAAGCTTTCTAGGCTTTCTTAAAGGCTGAAACAGAAGCAGTAGGCCTGAATTAAAAAAAAAAAAAGTGAAAAGAATTATTCTGTGCTTAAGCACAGATACATATCTGTCAGACTATCTGTGGGAATACAAAAAAAACAAACAAAACTGAACAGAAACACTTGGCTGATACCTGTGGAGTAGAGTTCTAACAAAAAATAACACTTCCACTACAATCTTGTCTTGCTTAAATCCTCAGATTGCCTTGGTGACAACTCGGCAAGGAGAAAGTAGATTTCTGCGGCACGATCATTTTCACAAAAGGAAGCAGACTGAGGCAAAGAAAACTGCACTACCTAAACTTTTGACAGCGGTACAGACAGCCTACCTCTTCTCCTTAACAGAGATCACAGTCATCTCCATATATTCTAAGGAATAGATGTTCCTCATGTGTTCCTCATATGTTCTAAGGAATTATGTCATACTGACTTTTGGATTCCCCCCCGCTCTTTTTTAAAATCACATAGTGCTTTATAGAGGTCAGAATGGTTTCTTTACTGTTTGTCCATTCTATTATTTCAATACAGAACAATAGCTTTTATAGCTGAAATGCTTTTATAACAGAAATATATTTGCTATTGTATATTATGATTGTCCTACAGACCATGAACACTCCTTTAGCTGGATTTCACAGTTCCTCTGTCATCTGCCAGGCCATTAAGTTACCCATGGAAGATCTGAGAGATACATTGCAAGTGCATACAACAAACACATTTGGAATTTAGTACTTTTTACTTTGTCTGGGTCTATGTTTTACTATTAGTGCTTGAAAATAAAATAGGTTGCTATAAAACCTTCACACTCATCAAAAGATCTTTTTTAAATATCCCAACTTTTCAAACAAAATGTGCCTGCTTTTGACTTTCATCTCAATTGGTTTTCTCACATGCGCCCTTCTTTATTTCCCCAGTTTTGTTAGTAGAATAATGGGCCAAGTCCTGTTCTCACTTATCTGCTGTGTAGCATGGTTCAGTTGCATTTCATACATTCAAAAAGGATCAGCTGAAAGACGGTTCTGGTCTGTTATAACAACCATAACAATTTTAATTTATTTAAATAATTATTTAATTTATTTAAATAATAATTTTTATTAACATCCCAGTATCTAGTTGCAAATGAGGCATAAAGGAACGTGAGCATTATTTCCCAGTCTAGTCCAACAGTCCTGATGTACTGGCGGAAAACACTTTGTTACGCAGAATAAAAAACCTAATATTTGCTTGCCCTTCAATCAAAAATGGATCCATTGAAACTAAAATCTGACCTAATCCCATTAAATTATTTTTATGGTGTCAAAGGTCAAATTTCTGAAGGGCAGCAGCGGGTGGGTCACAATTCAGACTGTATAAATTCCCAAGGGCTCAGCCAGTCTGTCTACATACAGCTGGAAAGCTGTATTGCCTTTGGTGCTGAAGCTCTAAAGGTAAGCATTTCTCTAGGAAAATTAACCTTCGCACTGTATTATTTCTTGCTTATGCCTAAACTTAAAAAGAGAGCAATTATTGTGTTGTGCTTGGTATCTTTAAGGACAGAACATTTACAAATCTTCTCACCCGCGTGTATGTGTTCTACACTATTTTATTATCTGTAAAACCTGAGTATTTGTTTTCAGGAGACTTTTTTAAAGTTTATTCTTTGCGCTTAAAATATTATTTTGCACTTAAAATATTATTTTGCACTTAAAATATGATTTTATTTCAGAGCAGCCTATCCTCTCATTCAGTATCTTTTAAGTTTGATTTTGGCAGCCAGATAATAAGTTTGCTTGATTGACCTCTGGTTCAACAGAGGGCACTGAGAGCAGAACTGTGGCATTCGGTGAATTTGCTAGGTTTTTTTTAGTTTTTTTAGCTTTTTATGAAATTTCTCTAACAGTTGCATCCCTGGAAAATACAGCTGGTCAACACTACACAAGATAAAAATGTGTGAGGGTGCACAGACTTATATTTTTACAATAATCTATAAATGTGAACTTGTATACAGAAAAGAAATTGAGAGAAATGTGTGTGCGAGTGTATGTGTATACTCGTGAGCATGGTCACTATAAACCTTGGTGGAGTTTAATACTCCAAAGACAAACTTGTCATCCTAGCATTAAGCACTTCCATAATGGGCCATATTTTGGAAGACAACAAACTTTCACAATTTCTAGAAATAACAGGAAGGAAACTAGATTCATGCTGACCTCAAAGGTCGTGCTTTATATAAGTACAATGGCTACACAGGACTTACACTGTCCAGCACTTTATAGCAGCCTCAGAAAGAAAAAAATATAAAGCTTTTACTGGTCTATGTCACAAACAAATATTCAGTGCTGTATTATAGCAGACATTTAACAGTCCTGTATTATAGTAGACATTGCCATTTTATCATGTCTGCATTTCTATTCTATCTGAATGTTACTGACAAAATTTAATTTCTCAGACAGTTTATAATGTAGCATATATATATATATTTAAGCAAAGGGCGGAATATGAATTTTGTGCATTAGTTGCTCTCCTAGGCTAGGTGGCCTTAGACAAGTTATCTTGCCTATCCATGCTTCCATTACTAAAACAAGGGTAAGGATACAAGCCTTCAAAGATCTACTACTGTACGTACTGTGCAACAAATAGATATTTTACTGCACCTATTTATTTTTAGAAAATAAAAATAGTCAGCCAGCCCCTGCTTTTTTTACTTATATCTGTCCAAGCCTAGAACAACTCTACTGAATTTTGCACTTTAAATTTCCAGCTTTGCAAGTATATCAAAGACAGATAGTATTTTCCTGTTTTCATCAAAGTATATCATCCTTCGTACAAAGTACGAAGGAATTCTAGCCTTCACTGAATGAAAATAAGTACAGCCAACTATTGTTTCACTGCTTTGAAAAGGTAAACAGAGATCCCACAGAGATTTAAGACCTCTGAGGAACTTTACTGCCAAAAAGGCAACTGAATACAAATTCAGAAAGAAATAGATTTATGAATATAGAGTTTCTAACATGCATGAGAAGTGAGCACAGCAATAGGCATATTACCACAGAATGACTTCAAAACTACTTCTTTATATTACATTGCCTAAAAACTACTATTAAAGTGCATTGTGCTGTGTTTGTGCGGTATTCCATCATTGCATTGTCTTTGTACTTCTGCTGTTTGCCCTAGACGATACAGGTTCCACAATGGGCTCCATCGGTGCAGCAAGTACGGAATTTTGTTTTGATGTATTCAAGGAGCTGAAAGTCCAGCATGTCAACGAGAACATCTTCTACTCGCCCCTGACCATCATTTCAGCTCTGTCCATGGTCTACCTAGGCGCAAGAGAAAACACCAGGGCTCAGATCGATAAGGTGAGCCTACAGTTAAGGATTTAAACCTTCCTGCTGCTCAACAGAACCACAGCGCTTAATTGTATGATAATGTCCCTTGCATAGCTCAGAGGCTAAAAAATCTGGATCCAGAGTTATCAAAAGCTGCAGACACCTCAGACTCCCATGATGTTAAACAAATGCATCAGCCTTGAAACTGGAATAAATTTCAACTTTATTATTGTTAGCAGTAGGATACTCAAAGAGAACACCACATTCCAGTGGTCCTTTGTTTGGAGTAAGGAAAATAGATAAAATCTCCAGAGAAAAAGCCAAAACATGTCTCCAGACCGCAAAATGTTTCACATGAGTTTCCTATATCTCTCACTTCCTTCAAAGAGAGTGGCTGTCTTGTTACCTGGAAGAAAGTTAGTATTATTAATAGCACACACTGGAGCTGATTTCTAGATGTTCAATAGAAAAAGAGATCATCTAAGCAGGCAACAGTAGGCACAACTATTCACAGATGGTACAGATGGATTGCACCTTTTGAGTCATCCAGCTTCTCACTTACCCAATAGGTTTACTTAAAACATCATGTGTTAATATCAGTTGCATAATCTTTTTTTTGGTCATACCTGTTATTTCAACTTCTGTTATTTTCAATTACAGGTTTTTCACTTTGATAAAATCTCAGGATTTGGAGACACTACTGAAACTCAGGTACAGAAATAATTTAATCTCCTTCTCTATGTCAGTTTCTCCTAGAAGCAAAATCTAACAGATAAAGTAGTCTCTTAGCAGTTCCAATCCCTCTCCAATGAGCAGCTAGTGCTCTGCATCCAGCACTTGGGGGAACACTTTGTTCATAAGAATAGGGAAGGGAGGTAACAGAGGATTTAGGACAAGCATAAGATGAAACCCACCATCATAATATTGGGCAAATAAGGAAAACTATAGATATTTCTATGCTTAGGCAAGGTAGCTGGATGTTCCTGGTTAAATAGGACTGGTTGGGAATGGAGGAAAGCCTACCTGATCTGCTGAAGCTAGATTACTGTAGTGGGTAATTAAGAGTCCCTCTGAGAGAGGTATGAGGAAATTACAGTAGAAAAACAGCACAGAATTGTATATATTAGAAAATTACTACATCAGTGTAGTTATAGCAACAAGACATACGGGATGAACAACAGTTTTGTACACAGAAGTGTCTGAACTACTCTACTCTTCTCATATAGTATGAAAAAACTACTAAGTACTAAAACTAGAATAACATCATCTATCTTTTTATTTGTATTCATGCCAACCATTCAGTGCGGCACATCTGTAAGCGTCCACACATCTCTTAAAGACCTGTTCACCCAAATCACCGAACCAAGTGACAATTATTCAGTCAGCTTTGCCAGTAGACTTTATGCTGAAGAGACATACCCAATCCTACCGGTGAGTTGCTCTACGATCTGTTCTGAATGTATTTCCATGTCAAAGTTGTACTATTCTGTGATGCAAAAGCACTGTCAGAAGTCTACATCCTGCTAAAGAAATATTCTTCCATATTGAAGACAGGATCCATGACCTCTCTCTATCACAACCCTAAACCTCTACAGTCTTGAGAAAAAATGTGCCTAGCTAAAAAGATGTTTGTGCAAAGTAAAATCATGATCCAATCATGTCAAGGTATAATTAAAAAAGGTAACTTCTGTTGGAAGGAGTTAACTCCAAGTGTTTTTTCAACTTGTAAAAAACCCCTGAAAAATAACTTCAGGTTCTCAAAAATATTCCAAGTTTCCCCAATGAAAGTAACATTTAATTTGAAATTAAAGGAAAATACCATTGCAAAATAAAAAGTTAAAAAGTGGGCAAAACAAAAAACCCACGATACTTCAACTGAAATGAAGTGGAAAAGGCTACCCAGGGAAGTGGTGGAATTGCCATCCCTGGAGGTATTTAAAAGGCATTTAGACGTAGTGCTTAGCGACATGGTTTAGTGATGGTTTTTGTCAGTGTTAGGTTAATGGTTGGACTCGATGATCTGAAAGGTCCCTTCCAACCTAGACAATTCTATGATTCTGTGAATGTCATTTTGGATCAAACTTAGTTCTGGAAAATATTTTAAAAAATGTGAGCATATGCTCTTCTTTTAAGCAATGAATGTCAAATCTTAAGATGCTTATGAACTAGAATCATGGCTTACTGATTAGCCTTAATAAGCAGATTATTCATATCTGTTAACTTCAGTCTTGCATTTCACATTTGCAAAATGCTTTGACATTCTGATCTGAAAAATGCATACTCTCCCTTTGCAGGAATACTTACAATGTGTGAAAGAGCTCTACCAAGGAGGCATGGAAACTATCAGCTTCCAAACAGCTGCAGATCAAGCCAGAGAGCTCATCAATTCCTGGGTTGAAAGTCATACAAATGGTAAGAGCAAGCCAAGTATCGGCTACCTTCTTTATATAGACATTGCCTTTCAACTTGGGTTTGAAGCAAGAAGTATTTATGGTTACTGTTTGGGTTGGAGACCGTCCTGGGATGAAAGGTTCCAATGGTTCTCCCCATTGTCACAAAATATACAGGTTTACTCATTTTGTAACAAGTAAATCTCTGGGTCTTACATCTCTCATTACAATTCTTTACAAAGAGGAAACAACAGCTATTGCCGACACCAGTGAGCAAATCCACCTTGGAAGTACAAGATTACAGCTGCAAAAACAAAACAATGTCCCTGTCCTATATCTTCTCCCCACAAATTCTATACCCTTGATTTAACATTGTGATTTCCAAGTAAGATGTGTCATACACAGATGTGTTATATACATGTGTTTTCTTTTCCTATGCATTCTTAAAGGAATGATCAAAAATATCCTTCAACCGGGCTCTGTGGATGCCCAGACTCAAATGGTCCTTGTCAATGCCATTTACTTCAAAGGAATGTGGGAGAAAGCATTTAAGGATGAAGACACCCAGACAATGCCTTTCAGAATGACTGAGGTACATGGGCATACATGTCATCTTCTAGGATTTATGGAGAGTAGACAAGTTGTTATACAAGAGCAATCAGTAGTTTTAACCATAAGTTTTAACCATAAGCAACCATACAAGAGCAATCAGTAGTTTTAACCATAAGTTTTAACCATAAGCAACCATACAAGAGCAATCAGTAGTTTTAACCATAAGTTTTAACCATAAGCAACCATACAAGAGCAATCAGTAGTTTTAACCATAAGTTTTAACCATAAGCAACCATACAAGAGCAATCAGTAGTTTTAACCATAAGTTTTAACCATAAGCAACCATACAAGAGCAATCAGTAGTTTTAACCATAAGTAACATTTTTACACTCTAAGAATAATCTTTGTGAAAACTGTATTATCTTATTTCGTTTTGCAGCAAGAAAGAAAACCTGTGCAGATGATGTATCAGATTGGTTCATTTAAAGTGGCAGTGGTGGCTTCTGAGAAAATGAAGATCCTGGAGCTTCCATATGCCAGTGGGGAGCTGTGCATGTTGGTCATACTGCCTGATGGTGTCTCTGGCCTGGAGCAGGTATGGCCCTGGCAGCTGGGTTTCAGAAAACCATAAACACAGTGATATTTAGGTGCTGCAAAGCCCTTCACAGTAAAGTTACCCTAAACCGCTTCACCAGCACAGATCTGAACACTGGTAACATGGGATTGTTGCACAGAGGGGTGCAGCTGTCTCAGTGGTCCTGCAATAGTTTGTGCTGAGCACGGATTGCTTAAGGAACTGCTTTAGTGGGTTAGATATTGGTGACTGCAGAACAGATTCTTCTCAGCTAAGCAGCTGTTACTCCAGCAGCTTGAACATCAAAGGTTTTATATCTCCATTCCTGCACTCTGAAGAGCTTTCTGGGAAGTTCATGATAGCTTTACTAGTTGTAATTATTGTTTGGTTTGGCAGTGCTCAACATGCTTCCTTCATACCTTCAAAAATTAAATTATCTAAAAACTGAATATGAGGGGTACTGGAATGGTTAAAGCAATTTTAGAAAATAAAATGTACATGACACACTACTGTTGATATGAACAGAATACAGACATGGGATATTGTCATTAGCAGGACAGTAGTTAGTCTGAATAGGAAAAGCTATGTAATAAATAAGAGTTCATGGAATGGTTGTACACTAACTCAAAGAATCTAAATTATAAAAATGAAGAGGCATTTGAACACAGCTAAATTTCCTCAGTAATAACTGATAGTTCAGGTATTAGTAATTGGTTAGCATGAACAGCTGGTTACTTGAAGGTCTGAAATGTAGATAGAGCTTACAACTCAAAAGCAGAGAATGATTTTTGGAATATAATTCTCAAGTAAAGATGATAAATAGGGAAAAGCTTTAGGTGAAATTTGCTGATTAGCCATCTCATTAAGAAAATTAATTGGCAGTAAGCCTATTAAAGAAATAGAAAGCAGGACAGAGCAGAGAAGAAAGAGTCATAGTTTGCTTTCCTCTCCTAGATAGATTAATCTGTATATACCTGGAAAAAAATGCCATGCCAAGAGCAGTCAGTTTAAAAGAGAAAAAAAACAGCACTGGTACTGCATTGCCACAAAGAAAGTTGTGCTCTCATCCCAGATATCTCAATTTGCTTGTGTCCTTGCAGCTTGAGAATTCACTCACCTTGGAAAAACTCATGGAGTGGACCAGTTCTAGTACGATGGAAGAGAAGAAAATGAAAGTGTATCTTCCCCGCATGAAGATCGAAGAAAAATATAACCTCACATCTGTCTTAATGGCCTTGGGTATGACCGACCTCTTCAGCTCATCAGCCAATCTCTCTGGCATCTCTTCAGCAGAGACCCTGAAGATTTCTGAAGCAGTGCATGAAGCATTTATAGAAATCTATGAAGCAGGCAGTGAGGTGGTAGGCTCAACAGGAGCTGGGACCGAGGTCCCAAGTGTCTTTGAAGAGTTTAGGGTTGACCACCCTTTCCTCTTCTTGATCAAGCACAACCCAACCAACAGCATCCTCTTCTTTGGCAGATGTGTTTCCCCTTAAAGAGGAGAAAGCTGAAAGAATTTCTGTCCCTCATGCAAGACCCAAAGCACTGCAGTATCAAGGGTAAAAAGAAATGCATACTTTCTCTTTCATACATATTTTCTAAAACTGGAAGGCTTTATTTAAAAAAAAAAAGTTAAGTCAGAGAAATTATGCCATGAAAACAGAGGCCCTTTGCCTTTCCTTTCTGCAGAGTAATATTATTTACTCATGGATGAAGAGTTAAGGGAATGAAAATTGGACCCAAAGAAAGCATGAGCATGAATAGAGATGTTCCTGGTGCAAGTTAACAATAATAGTGCCGAATCATCACATTGAAACAACACAACCCCATTTATCAGCAGATGTTTTATGGAAAAAAATGCAGCCTTCTAATTAAGCCAGGTTTCTCTATGGCCAAGCTTCATGGTGACTCCTCTGGAATTAGTCACTCGAAAGCTCCTGGATTAAACTGTCACCAACCATTCCCACTCTGACAAGGCAACTGCGTTTCTTTGGGCTCCTGATACTGCAAGGCTCTTCCTCACTTCCTAAAGACGCATTACAGAAATCTTATAATTCATATTTCTCCTTAATCTTTTCAGCTCAATCATCATGACCAAATATGGCATGTTACTACTGAAATTGTCTTCCATGTATCCATATGTAATGGGTCTTGCTGATGCACTCTTTTCCTCTTTTAATCATAATAAAAACATGTTTAAGCAAATGCATTTCATTTGGAGTATTTCAAGTGCACCTGGGACGGGGTAATCCTCGTTATACATACAAGCTGGGGACGAGAGGCTGGAGAGCAGCCCTGTGGAAAGAGATCTAGGGGTTTGGGTTGATGGGAAGTTGAATATGAGTCAACAGCAGCCAGAAGGGCCAACTGCATCCTGGGGTGCATCAAGCACAGTATAGCTAGCTGGTTGAGGGAGGGGATTGTCCCAGTCTACACCACACAGGTGTGGCCCCACCTCGAGTACTGTGTGCAGTTTTGTGCACCTCAATGTAAGAAGGACATCAAACTATGAGAGTGCGTCCAGAGGAAGGTGACCAAGATGGTGAAAGCTCTCAAGGGCAAGACTTAGGAAGCACAGCTGAGGTCACTTGGCTTGTTCAGCCTGGAGAAGAGAAGGCTGAGGGGTGACCTCATTGCAGTCTACAACCTCCTCAAGGGGGGCAGCACAGGGAGAGGTGCTGATCTCCTCTCTCTGGTGACCAGCAATAGGACACGAGGAAACGGAATGAAGCTGCAGCAGGGGAAGTTCAGATTGGACATCAGGAAAAGGTTCTCCGCCGAGAGGGTGGTTGCTCACTGGAACAGACTCCCCAGGGAAGTGGTGATGGCACCAAGCCTGTCAGAGTTCAAGGAGCGTCTGGACAATGCTCTTAGTCATATGGTTTAGTTTTAGGTGGTCCTGCGAGGAGCAGGGAGTTGAACTCGATGATCCTTATGGGTCCCTTCCAACCTGAGATATTCTATGATTCTATGATTCTTTTATCAGAGTTGATTCATTGATTACAGAGAGATGAGGAAGGAGAGTCTGTCCTAGCTCTGGGCTAAGATACAATATTGTGACCAATTTTCTGCCAGGAAGGGACCAGCATGACTCATAATTCCTCATGCACGCAACTCAGACTAGTCAGATATAACAGTTTCAGCACAAACCATGATTCATCCAGTCTCTCTGAAACAGGAGTTGATAAGCAGTTTGGAAGGCACCTGGATACATGCAGAATCTACATCCCACTGAAGCACAACACTGCTGCTGAGAACACACAGGAATGGGAAATGGGAAGGAGTTTTCTGGTTATCTTTGTGGTGTGTTTATAAAGCTTTATAGGCTCTTACTTTGTAACTAAAGAGAATCATCATGCTAAGAGAAGCAATGTCTATGGCCAGTTATAGTTTCTCTCTGGAATGAATTATTCTTCCCTTTGTCACTGAAGCAAGAAAGGAAACAGACCTGTAAGGAACTGCCACAGAGAAGTACCAGAAGAGTGAAAGAGAAAAGTTTTGGGGGGTGAAGTTACTGCAAGAAAGCTAAGCTCTTTCCTGACTCCTGTATGCATAGCATGGCATCAGTGCTGGGTGGTCTGCAGTGGAGTGCTTTTTCACTTCCACCACACAGTATTTTGCTTGTTCTACTTTTTTTGTCTCCCCCACCTCCAACCCACAAGATAACACATACTTTGGCAAGACCTAGGGGGCATAACTTGCTGGTGGCAAACATGATCTTGCAAAAGAAGGAAGATAACATGTCACCACCTTCACTGGCGTATAAATAGTTCAAATATTTTCCTTCACTTTCCCGTATCTTAGTTGATTGCTGGTCAGGAGATAACAAATGGGGACATTTATTGCAAGAGAGCTAACAATGCATTTACTGTTGAACTGGAGTTTCTGTTGATCTGTTTATGGAAATAGGGCACCTAAAATCCTCAGGACATTTAATTTTCAGCAGACTTGTTCTAAAACTGCACTATTTCTAGGCCGCTGTACTTCTTATCAATTAAAACATACTGCTTCACAAACGGAATACTCAAAGAAGTACATCTGCTCCTGTATGTAGACAGATCGATTCATTGCTACCTCCTGACTTCTGCTGATGACTTCTGACAGCACAGCAACGAGCAGCCATATTCTTGTCCTCAGTAGTCACTTCTTTAACCAGCTGTGCAGTCCGTCCATCTCGAATACACAAATGGAAAAAAAAACCAAACCCACATGCATTCTCAGTCCTATGTTTTCAGAGACTGAATCCATTTTGGGACTTAGCAAATCATACACCCAAGTAAGGAATGGGTGCTGGAGTCCCCAAGTCTCAGACAGAGAATATTTGACTAATAGCTAAAAACTTCAACAGCCTTCCACACCTGAGGCACTGTAGCTTCTGTAATAACAGGTACCTAAAGAATAGGCCTCTAAAGGACAGGCCCGGATGTAGCCCCAAGTTGGGTGACAGTTATCAGACCTCCATCACCCATTATGGAACAACTCCTCTCCTTTGTGCCAACAGAGGAGGCTATGGCTTCTTTTCTCCATCCCCAAAGAAGCAAAATCATCAGCACCATGTTCCAGAGACTTTGGCTCTCTGCTGTGTACAGGTGGATTACCCTCTCTTTTACCCCCAATATTTCTCTCAGCACAAGTATGGAAGAAGGCTCAGACTCACAGCTTTAGGACCTGTCATAAGAGGCTTTTACTGTTCTACCACCGCACCCCATGTATATTTGTAATTGCACACGTACAAAGAGACACAATTAAGTCAAAGGATCAGTGAGTTGTGCAGATACAAGACCACACTTGTTTGCTTGCCTGCAGTCTTAAATGGGTAAGTAATTCATGTAATGAATTTCCACAAAGATGACAGAATTTGACCCTGTGGCCCTACTGTTTATTCTAGTGGTAATTCTTCAAATACATAAGAATGTAAGTAATATTGCTCAGTTGAACAAAGGCCGTTATTTGCAAAAATTGGTCTCCTGAAGTTCACAGCGTTAGAGAGTAACTTGGGTTGGAATGGGCAGCTGACAATCATCTAGTCCTAACTTCAAAGATATACCAGGTTGCTCAGGACCCTTCCCAGTCAAGCGTTGCACATTTTTAAGGTTGGAGAATCCACAACGTTCTGATTAATTTCATTTTAAACAAATCCAAATCTCACTAATGTAGAAGTAGTGTAAGCCACCCAGACAGTTTAGCTTTCTCTCACTGAATGAGCCTTGGCCACATGTGAGAATGAGCCTCACCAGTTCCTTCATTTTGATTCTCCCATGGTCAACCCACAATGTTCTCACTGTCTTTCCTCACTTTTAACCCTCTTGGAATGTAAGTCTACAGAATATCTCTGTAAATCCCAAGCAATGCTCAATCACCCTGTGAAGAGCAAATTCCTAGAACGGTTAACAATGCTTAGGAGCAAAGGTGAGATAATACATAGCTTCATGCTACACATTTTTAATCCTAGTAGCATAATTGATACTTTTTCTCCATTTTATTATATGTGGATATCAATGGGCTATCATTTGTACCTGGTCTCCCTTTCCTCACTGTTATACTCTCAAACATCACAAAATAAAGACTTTAATACCATACGGTCTAACTGTCTTGTGACGTGAGCAGACACTCACAATTGCATGCTAACCCCAGGAAAAAAAGATTCCAAACTAATTTTGAGGTTTTATTACTTCAACTCATACAGCACTTTCCTACTTTTTCTAAATGTTACCAATATCAACCCAGAGTCTAAAATCAATGCAAGGCAAACAATGAACTTCTATTGGTGGTACCTTACAGCCAACAGGAACAGAATCCTGGAGGTGAGAAAATCCTTAGAGTGGAAGGCTGACTTCTTAGCCACACAGGTAAAATTCCATTGTTGTGGCTCTGATAAGAGGTCAATACGGAGAGGGAGAATAGTGAGGTGTCAGATGAGTTCCTGTAAGGAAGGCAGAGATATGGGAATTAAAAGTGAACGAAGTGGGTGGAGGAGAAATCATTAAACTTCACAGGGCTGTGTGTAAGAGCAGTTCCTCTTTCCTCTTCCCCTTTTCTCGTTCCTCTTTCATTCTGCCTTATTTGCCTTGGGCATGGTTCGTTGCTATCCAGTAACTCCTTTTTCCCAAGGCGCTGACCATCTCCACCCTCACCATGTCCTCCTTTATCCTCCTTGCCCTTCAGCAATCTCTATCAGCTTCTTGGGGCAGTGAAAAAAGAGGGCAGGGCTGGGGTCAAGCCTTGTTTCTAAGAGGAGAAATGTCAGGGAGAGGAAGGTTTTGGACTAAGAAAGAATGTGGGAGGACAGCATTGTCACTCCTACTGCCTAGAGGGACCATCTGCCATGCAATAAGGCTGCATCAACTACAGAGTCCAAGCTGCATCTCAGCTGCACCTGCAGGAGGTGGGGTGAGGGCCCGTTCCTCCAGGCACAGACAGCAAGTGCTCTGCCTTTCCTTACACGTACTCTGCTAACTTTCCTTAGTCCGATGTTGCCTCTGTACCACTGAATTCAAATTAGTCTTGCTTTATGGCTTGGTCTGTCTATGTTCCCAGACAAGGAATTTAGCAACCACAGAAGCAAGGGATATTAAGAAAACCTCAGAAGATAAAGCCAAAGGTCTAGAAAGTGAAGGGAGATAGACCAAGAAGAAAGAAAAGTCTAAAGCTGAAAGGGACAATTGCACTAGTTTTAAACTACCAGAGAGAGCTCTGCTTTTGGCTTTGGAAGAGCTAAAAGAGCCTCAAATACCAGTCCAAAAGATAACGGAGCTATGAAGGTCTGCACACAGCTGAATCACAACTGGAAAGAGCAGCTCGAAAGAACTTGGAACTGCTTTGGTAAAGAAGAGCAGATGGTCACCAGGATATTTTAAAAGAAGGTCCTCAGCGCAATACCCTGGAAGTTCACACTTTTGCATCTCTCGCAAAAGCTTGAGGAACAAAATCAAAAAGCAAAGTCAAAACTTTCCACCTCATTTTGTCTGAGAGCAGAAAGGAACAGGAGATCATCTTGTCTTTCTTGTTGTGTATCACATCATTAGTTTCTATATGGTTGCTGTTATGAAAAGCTTGCTAACTTGAACCATGTAACAAAAGACCAAGCTCCTTTGTGCACCAGGCAAAGAACATGACAGATGGAAAGACAGAAGAATCTTGCAATGGAAAAAGCGTTGTTAAGACACGTTCAAATGATACTAACGACATTCCAGCTCTTGCAAGGTCCTTGTCAGTCTAAGGGGGAAATTCCATTCCAAGCCCACTTTTTGGGGGTTACTCTCCAGCTTTTGCCTATGCACTTAACCAGGTAGTTCAGATCATTCCCAAAAGTGGCCTAGAAAGTCTGAAACTATGAAGGGCCAGCAGGTGCCAAGAAGATCAGTTAATAGCTAAGATTTCCAGTACACTTCCACAAGTGAGGATCGGGGAAATTCTCTTGATGAAACTTCTGAAAATATCAACTGCCTTATAAAACCCCTAGTAATTCCATCAGACAAGAATATTTGCAGTTGAGCTGTATGAAAAAATAGCAAATGTTTAAATGGGTTTCTTAAAAGAGAACCCTGCCTCTATACCCTGATCTTGCACGTCAGCACAAGGCTCCTGTTTAGGATGCACTCTCATTTATAAATGTGTTTTGAAGATACACCGGCTTGATATTCATATTCTTCATCTCACAACATGGCACACCTTGCACTATAGCACTGCAGCCTGGGAAACTCCTATTAACACAAAGCAGGGATCAGCTTTCTGATTCAGTAGCTGTGCAGTTGACGTACAGTTACACCCTTTGACAGATTTTTTCAGAAAAATTACAAGTTTCGGCTAAAATGCATACAAGGCTCACATACGTCATTACTCATAATGCAATACTGTGTATCATGCTTGGGAAATTCAGGCCACTCTTCATATTTTTGATGTTAACTGCTACCTGGGATATTTTAAAAATGCTCACTGCCTGAGTCATTCAAAGGAAAACTGCACCCTTCCACATGTGAAAACAGCGTGCATATTCATTAACAGATAAACTATCTCTTCTCAGATACAGAGATCAATCCTTTCTCAGAAGTGTTGCACTTCTTAACAGAGCTGAATTTCTCAGGATAAACACTACCTTTATTAATTACAGTGTCTAAGCCAAAGCATGTAGAAGTATGAATTGTGCCAGAACTATCAAATTTCACCACACCTTTGCTTTCTGCAGGCGTGGAGCAAAATGCCTCAGTAATATTTACACAGGAACCTCACCACACCTTCTGGCAACCCATAAGGTTTTAAATTCTGTTAGAGTATGTCAGCAAGGATTGCTTGGCAAGGGAAGGCTCGCAAATTTACTCATAGGAGGTGCACAACAGATAGCTATCTACTCTGTTTCAAAATAAAGACACGTGTATTCTCAACCAAAGCTTTAAAGGGAACAAAGATACCCAAAGAACTAATCTCTCTTAGACTTAAAAACTATTTGAAATTTCAGGATGATACAAACTTACCCTAAATAAAAATCTGTTTTAGCACAACCCACAATCTGTTATAACTAGTCTTGGTGATGCACATAAATTACTATTTTTTTTCAGTTGACAAAGTTAGGAAAAGTTCATGCCGTGCTCTCAATTACACTATGATTGAGGCATCACCCAAAGAGAGTCCTACTTAGCACAGAAGAGTTCACGTATCTAGTCACTCAGCACCCTTACTATTTTCTTAGTTTCTGTGCCCCTGTCCTACTTACAGTTTTTAACTTTAAATCACAGAGAGATTTAAAAATAGTTGTATCAGACCTCCAAAGGGTTAAAATATTCTCAAATTTCAAAACTCTTCTCCTCCCCATGCCTCTTGTATCTCCTGAAGTCCTTTTAAAGGTTTGGGGACATTTATAATCCTTTCATGTTTAAAATCTACTGGCCTGCTGTGCCTGAGCCAAAAACTTGAATAGAGTGCTCTGCTGGCTGAATCAGAAATTCTTCGCTCCCAAGTAAATAAACAGTGCTTATACTGGTAAAAAAATAGTGGAAGGTATCAGAGAAACTGAACATCTTTCCTTCAAACACCACTCTTTATTTTGATCTACCTGAAATATAGAACATGTTAGTTTCAAATTAAATCAGATTTCCAAGAGCTATACAGACTTGATAGCTAAAATAAGCTACCACTGAACACGAAAACCAGCCATGCAAAGTTGTATCCTAAAATACTGTGTGAAAGCAGAAGCTACCATTTTTCTGTGACAGAAAGTCTTTCTCTCAAGACCCTCAAGAGCATTTATAGAGCACTTTATAGTGTTCTGTTTAGATATCAAGAATTTCATTTACTTCTGAAGCCAGGTGCAAATGAAAAGAGCAACACACTGTACAGGAAAGTCACAATGACTTGTGCTAAGTTACACTGAAACTTCAGGAAAACAAAATGCATTTATATAGCTGAGATCTGGCCAGGGCACTGGGCACTGATGTCCTGCCAATATTTGTCCTGACCAAATGGAAACATGACTGACTGCAGTGAAAGAGCCCACAGGTTTACTTCCCACAGGAAGGATACTATTAATATAAATATAAACCTTCTAGTGTGCTGCTGTGTTGACTTAGTGTAGGGTGGGAGTGAGAGTACCGCTGCTACTGAGTCAGCAGCAGCACCACCCATTGAGCCCTGTCCTCTGGTGGTACTAATTTAAAAGGATACTGGAAAATGTTATTAATCCATCACGTTGATTTAGCATATGTTGTCCTCTGAGAGGAGTACAATTTTAGTTACTCAGTGTGCTTTCTTTTTTTTTGCTAATGACCAGCCATGCCACTCAAGAGGTGTTTTAAAAAGGCAGCTTTAAAACCTTGTACGAAGGCACAAGCCTCTTGTTCAGTGTAACCCAGCATTTCTGCATAAACAGACACTTTTCATAAAGCAGCAAGCAGTATTACAAGTTAGCGAATTAAATTCACCCCTGTTTTAAAACCAGAAAATCCACAGTAATTGCTCTAAGGGATGAAGTCTATCCAGCATATCAATCACTTGTTCAACAACACGGCTAAATTTGCAAAGATTACTCAAATCATTTAGGCTTTGGAAATCACTTAAGGCCAATGTAAACAGATTACAACTTTCCCAGGCGCAATGGAAGCAATTAATTTTGCAGTGAACACCTCTCCTACACCACACCACTCTCCGGAAAATGTAACAGATGCACCTAATTACAGCTCGCACTGAAACATGCTGGTTTTGTGTAGCTACAATTTCAAAAGACCTGAGGGGCAGGAAAACACCATGCGATTAAAAGTCCTGCGGTTCCTCACAGGTAGAAAAGCAACTTTAACAAAGCTTTTGGTTCCCAAATTACATTGATGCAGAAGGTTCACCACTGACAAGGGACCCGTTGCAGCTGCGCCCTCCTATGCCCTACACCAAATTTTGTAGGTACTCCCATGGCCCGTTCCTCATTACAGGATCATCTGCGCCAGCCACCGACCTACAAGTCAAGTCCGTGTTAAATGCATGCTCAAAGACAGCAGGTCAGAAGAAAGCTCTCAGGGGGCAGTTTATTCTGAGGAGATAGACCTTGTGAGTGAGTCTTACTCAGCATTGAGGAGGCAGCCTTGGAGAGACAAGCAGCTCCTACCCAGGTTTTCAAGGTGGTATTATCAGTGCAGGGAGGTAGAGAGTGAAATAAAGGGCAAGGGTAGGATTACACAGGTTGTTTCAGTTAGGGGTCAGGGTGGGGATGGACAGCTACAGAAAGGACAACAGAGGAAGGGACAGTATGACTGCAAGGAAAATCAGAGAAGGAGGCATTTTAGTAGCCAAGACAAGAAGAAAAAGAGGATTTGACAGATTATCCATTTCTGGAATGGAAAAATAAGGAATAGATCTCCGAGGTGCTACACTGGTCAAACAGCAGCTTTCAGGTTAGGGTGGGGAAATAAAAGCAGAATTAAAATGAAGTCTAATCTAAGACCTACACCAGGTTCTAGTGATGTTGCCACTGTTAATAAAAGCAACAGTTTGGTGCCTGTTTCTCAACCTTCACTATCTCACAGTGACAACATTTCCCTGATTGTACAGTCTTAGAATCCTCCAAGATTAACCAAATCCATTTTTCTAAACCAGAAACCCACCAGGAGTGACAAATACTTTTTCGATAGGAAACAGACAATAGAAAAACTCACACATAAGAAGTTACTGTCTTTTCTCTGCCTGTCTGTTCCTCAGAAATAATCTCTATTAGACAAATCATAAAAGAAGTAGGTCAGCAATTGCCTTTTTTTTAAACTCTTCAAACCACAAAAGAAAAGTTGTATAAAGTAGCAGGGGTTCAAGTTGTTACTAGCCTGTTGCCACAAAAGTGTTTATAGCAATAGTTCTGTCAGTTTTGTAAGGTTCTTGTATGGTATTACTCTCACCATCACTTCACATCCTACTCTGAGATGATTCAGTTCTTCCACAGGGATGTGACCTTCAGGGCATAACCAATTGCACATTCATGAGTCATAAGAACCTTTGCAGAACTGGCCAGACACACTATAAATTCACCCTACCCTTCATGTGAACTGCAGAAACCTTGGAGACACCCAGAGCAGCAGTGTTCCTCCCTGCACAAACGAAGGTACTGTAATGATCTCTAGAGATTATTTATTTCATATGCTCTTGGATGATGTTGCTTTGTTGACAAATGCATAGAAAAAAAGGAAGTGGGGATCCGAATTGGAAAGAACAAATGCTTGGGGAAGTAATTTACTAAGATGGCACAGGCATGGTGTAGAAGGTGGAAGTCTTAAAAACATACAGGTAGAGAAATTTATTGTACAGAGTTCTATAATTTCTAGAGCTCACTGGCTAGCATATATATCATAGCAAAGTAAGAGCCACAGTGTTTGTTTAAGTCAGCTAATTTGTTCTTGTGCTCTTTAGTTCTTACGAACATCAGACCAGCTCCTGGTTTGCAAACTACTCAGGAGACAAACTGTCTTTATTCCAAGGCCATCCTATACCAACCAGAATAGCTCCCAGTGCCTAGAGCTCTCAGCTAAACCTGCAACGTAAATGACAAATAGCAGCATTTGTGGTCTACTGAATGTGGAAACCTTGTCCTGCAGAAGAACTGGGAAGCTAGGATGTGGGCTAGCACTGTAAGACACAGTTTCAGGACATTTTTGAAAGTCAAAAAGGGAATTCGGGATGCTTAGTGTGCAACAGTTGGGGCGGTGCTTGCCCATGCATTGGAAGGAGTATTTCGTCCTGTCCTAAAGGAATAGTTTGACTGTTGGTATTACCAGAGTATTTCTTCACTACAGTTATGAGCATGAAAAGGCTCTTGCACAAATTGAAGCATAAATATTGTCGTAAGAGATAGTCTCTCAGTATCCCCTAGACCAGGCACTGGTGAGTAACATTATTAACTGTCACTCCAAGATGCTATAAAGGACAGTTCAATAAATGTCCTGGTGAACAAATACAAAACAAGGTTGGCAGCTGCTTTTTCCCTAACCTAAATGACAGGTAGTGTCATCAGTGAAACAGGACACGCTAAACCTTATATGGCTTTGTAATAGTTAATCATCCTCATTCTTCATATAGATAAATACTTTTAGAAAGCCTTTAAATCACAAAAGAAACTCCAAAAACTGAAGAGAAACTTGCAGACACATAGTCATAATTAGTGGTTCGCTAATAGCATCTTTTCTCCCTTTCTGTGCAGGTTCAGAACAATGGAAGCTTTGAATAAAGCAAACACAAGCTTTGCTCTTGACTTTTTTAAACATGAGTGTCAGGAAGACGGTGACAAGAATATTTTGTTCTCCCCTTTGAGTATTTCATCTGCCTTGGCTACTGTTTATTTGGGAGCCAAAGGTAACACTGCAGATCAGATGGCAAAGGTGAGTCTGGGCTTCAAAAGGTAGCTGCCTGAAAGGGTTGATCTCTTGGAATAAGATCCTCTGTGCAAGAAATTTACTGTGATGGAACAGAGGAAAGCCATAAGCAGAAAAATTACTCTAATCAAAACTCCACACATATATATGCCAGCTCCTATTTCACCCCTGATGGGCACCGCAATGAATAGAACAGTTCTCTGCTTGTGCAGGTCAAAGAAATAGTCTACTCTAACCTCTGGAAACAGGCCCCCAACAAATGAGAGAAGTGCCACTGGTGACATTGTCTCCTTTTAAATCCCACCAGCAGAAATAAGGAATCTTTATCCCAAAGCTCAGTAACTTGAGCACTCACCAGGGAGTGGGAGACCTGGATTCTCCTTCTACACTGCCACAACAATTCCCATTTCACGTCTCCTCTCTTTGGAAATGACCCCCCACAAAAAGGCTCTCCCTGATAGTAATTGTAAGTTTTGAACTTCGCTAAACGTAAATCCACATCCACAAGATCAGAGAAGAGATACGGTGAGACTACAACTTTTTCTTTGGGGTATGCATTTTATAGGCAAAATCACTCACTGAAATCCCTAAGTCGTCTTTGTGCAAAGCTCATAGCTTCAGCAGGTGGCAACGAGAACCGCCCCAGTGCACAGTTACCTAGATCCTATCGTAGGAGGTGAGGCTTGTGAGTTTGCACTTGCTAAGGCAGAAGAAATTGTCTCACCTGCTAAGGCAGTGATCTAACTCCTGATTTACAGGACAAAAGAGAGCCAGCAGGGTAAAAAGAAAGGAGTGACCTTCTGCCAGGAAGAAGGGAAAACAAAAAAAAAAAGCACACCTCTTTTGAAAAATCTTCCAAGGTTGGACGAACCCTTTTGTAGCCTGGGTAAGGTGCACATGCCAAGAGCATGGGATTTAAGGCATGAAACTGTCCCCACCATTTTCATTCCTTCTGAAACATAGCAGTGCTCCATTTAGACATCTCCTTTGATAGTCTCCATCTGGAGATAACTGGCTCTTCCCAGGTATTAAATTGTCATCCCAGGGCATAACTCAAAGCAGGTAGATTCCTCTAGAAAGGCTAGTTACATGAGAGTTTTGCCCTGCAACCCCCATCTTAGTGTGCTCATGCCATTTTGTAGACTGGCAGGACTGGTCACAAGAATAAAATCTGAATTTGACTCTCTTCATCACCAGTCCCATGACATCACTGAAAGTTTTTACTGAACCAGCAAATTTTCTATTGTTGCATTTATTATTGCTTTTCCCACTATAGGTACTTCACTTTAACAAAGTCGAAGGAGCCAGAAACGTCACCACAACCATAAAAATGCAAGTATATTCCAGAACAGAAGACCGTGTGTCAAATCGACATGCCTGTTTCCAGAAGGTATCTCACCAAGTCTAGTGATCAAGCTATGGGCATGGTCATGTCTTCTCTTGCTTGTATTTTCCTTTCACATTTGCATTTGCCTACGCTTGCCTGCCTCAGATGTAGTGTACACAATTAATTGGTATGGCATCCTGTGATACCGTCATCTAATTCAATACTTACGATGTGCTTCCCCTTTTTAGGCAGAATTGCAAAAACCAACCTCAAATTTGCAAAATTTAAAATTTAATGTTACCGTTCTCTGTCAATGTATCTCTTGATCTTTTTCCCTTAGCTTTGAGGAGAGATTTCTTTCTCAAGTTATTACTGTTCAATAGCTAGCTATTTAGCCAAAGCATGTTCTTTGAACAGGCATGGTCCCTGCCTCAGAGAGCTAATCTCAAGAATAGAGCTGCCCTCTCACACATTTGATTGCAGCATCAAGACAACAAAAACCCGAGTATTAACTTTTCCAGGATACCTATGCTTGGTAAATAGCCTTCTTCAGAAGTTACTCTCCATTTCAGTTGACTAGTTAACAAAATATATTGACATGTTGGAATTTCCCAAGGTAGACCAGCTGCTTGCAATAAATCTTAGAGAAGTGGAAATCATTATATTCCTGAGATATTTCTTTGACATACTGGCAGGCAGGCATCTTGTACCAAAGTGTACGTAACTTAAGATAGCAGAAAAATACAGAAAAGCAAACGTAATCCCTCTGAGTCAGTGAGGTCAGGTTTTCCTAATTGACAATTCAACCATGGTGGCATCAAGCTCTTCTCCCTGCTCTTTCCCATCAACCTTATTCTTTGTGGGTGTGAGCCATTTCCTTGCAGGCTGCCCACAAAGCCCCAGCGGCCACAAGTTCTGATGAATGGGAACTGAGATCTGCATTCCACAGCCAAATCCTACAGCAGGAGGATTTAGTTTAGGGGATACGTCAACAACTCCTTGGCACTGCACGAAGAGGAGAGGGATTGTTCCTCATGAGTAATGCTTGTTTGAATTGTAAGAATTACAGGGCGCTGTGGGTAGGGCAAAGGGCCCGTTCTAACAGTTTAGAAATTCAAGCGTCTGTTCATGTGTCTGATTCTGATGTAATGACAGCACAGATGAATACAACACAGATTTTTAGTTGACTAATTCACAGCTTAACTTCCTTGAGTTCATTTAAGAGTTTGAGCCCACACTCATTTAATCCTGTTACTTCAAGACAAAGAATTTACTGCAATTACTGCAACATAAAAAAAATTTACAAAATATTAACATTAAGAGCAAGATTAAGAAATTCAGGGGCAAACTTTCCATGTAACACACTAAACTTTCATAAATGGAAGGAGTCACACAGCCAAATTTTCATGCATTGTTTAACAATTACATTCTGTCTCTCACTCTCTGGGTATACTTAATTTTACAGTTTCCACTCAGAAACCCTTAAATGTTTTACTTAGTTCAGACTCTTACCACTTGCTTTCTCAGCCATTTACAGTGTCTATACCATGTCTGCAACTTTTAATACTTTCAAATGATTCTTTTAATAGCTGTCTGGTTTAGAACACCTCTTGTGTTGCAATACAGGTAACAGATCACCTCTATAGAAATACTTTACATGGAGCTGCATGGAAGAAATTAGAAATTTTGAACCATTTTACACAATAAATGAGTAACTTTTTTCTTTCTTTTCTCCAAGACAGAAGTTGGCAAATCAGATGACATCCACGCTGGGTTTAAAGCACTCAACTTTGCAATCAACCAACCCACTAAAAACTACCTGCTTAAAAGTGTCAACCAGTTATATGGAGAAAAAACACTGCCTTTCAGTAAGGTAGGTAGGCCATTTATTCAGCTTATATAGTGCCATTTAACCTTTACGATCTATCTATGACAACATGCCATAAACTATACGCTTTTAGGTATTTTCATTACATATGCAAATGGTGTTAGTCTTAACAGAAATATTTCTACGAGACTCTTCCTGATACTTTGGACACTAAAATTTTAGTTTTATGCGATGTGTATCTAACTTCAGTGTCATTCGCAGATGTGGTTAGGTGTAAACATTTAAATTGAGTATTTCCACTAAAAAAATACTTTGCTCCTTTACCAAAATGCTGTGCTTGTAGTCTATGTCATTTTTATCATGTTTTCTATTTATTAGCATTCACACTGGCAGGCAACAAACATAAGATAGCTGTCTCTCTTGCACTGCAGGAATACTTACAGTTAGCCAAGAAATACTACAATGCAGAGCCACAATCAGTTGACTTTGTGGGAGCAGCAGATGAAATCAGAAGAGAGATAAATTCCAGGGTCGAACACCAGACTGAAGGTAAGCTCCTGCCTTTCCTCTCCCAATTCAAAAAGAAGCCATTTCAGCATTGAAAAAGTCTCTGTAGCCAAGGGGCCCAAGGCAGGTTGACAATTTGCCTCAGAAAGGTAAATCAGATCAGTTTTCCTAAAGCAGTCATCCACTGACAAGCCCTTACTAAAATTAGTCTCCTCCATTGGAACATGTGAGCAATGTAGCTTACTCTTCCTTGTAAATCAAGGTTACCCCAGTAATTTATTTGTGAATAATCTCAAGCTAGAATCATGCTCTATCAGCACTTAACATTTCCCTGGCTTATATACACAGAAGTTGTGCCAACACTTACTCCAAAACAGTAAAACTGCACAAATGTGTAAATGTCCTTCTGTTTTCTCTAGGTAAAATCAAAAATCTGCTGCCTCCTGGATCTGTAGATTCACTCACCAGACTAGTCCTGACAAACGCGCTCTACTTCAAAGGAAACTGGGCAACAAAATTCAAAGCTGAAGCTACCAGGCAAAGGCCTTTCAGAGTAAACACGGTATGGCAATATACTGACCTATATCCTAGACTGCAGGTGGAAAAATCAGTGAAAAAGATGAGGGAGAGAAATTCTCGTCCATCTTTAAATCCACATGAAATGGGTCATGAAAGTTATTTCATTTAATGCATACAGTACATTTTCTTCACCACATCTTTAGCACAAAGACTGCACACACATACTAGCACCTGAACCACAAGTAAAATCTTCAGAAGCTGATTTGAAACAAGCTTCCATTCTCGGAAGGCAGGGTAAACAAAACTGTATGGGTTAGTTCTCCACATTTTCATTTTTAACCATACGACAAAACAGAGTGGAATAGAGCTTCCTGTAATAGGTGTCATCTGAGACAGCTTAGATAGCCTGCCTAGTCTCCAAGTGCCTTTCCAGAAGACCAGAGGTCCTCTGTAGATCCTGTGTCCTATCAGTTAGAGTCATAAGGATGTCTCAGACCCACTGGGCAGCTTGTACAGTAAATACAGTAAATTTCCACTGTGCTACTTTAACTCAGTCCTTTACTGTCCAGTAAAAATGGCCAATATCTCATTTGATTTGTTGCAGCATACAACTAAACAAGTGCCAATGATGTACCTGAGCGATAAATTTAACTCGACCTACATAGAATCAGTCCAGACTGATGTTCTTGAGCTTCCATATGTCAATAATGACCTCAGCATGTTTATCCTGCTACCAAGTAACATCGATGGCCTACAAAAGGTAAAGCAACTGAGAACATAAATCATGTAAAAAAACAAGAGTGTCATTATCTACTTATTTTATGCATGTGCGAGGTAAAAGATCAGATTGCAGTCATGTTTCTAGGAAGGAGGGTTCTGATCAAGGAAAAGCAAACCCAAAACTTGGTCTAGCACTGTGAGCTTGAAACTCTTGGAGCTCAGACTAGACTTCTTACTCTTGGCAGCCAGCATTTCTGTGGTTCCTAATGTTGATCAGTCCTGGAAAGAGGTAACCCAAACCCTACAAGACTGGCTCTTCTTCCAGCTTAACAAAAACGAGGACAGAAAGCCAGCCCTGCTGAGATTCACTGTCTGCACCGATTCAGACAGATACGAGTTCATTCAAAAAAAAAAAGCCAACCAACCCACAAATTGGACAGCTTCCATTACTTTCCAGGAAGTCCAGAGCTAGTACATGTGGATACCGCCACCTTCTGTAAAGAGACGGATCCTGCCTTTGGATAATAAACTCTTACTAAATTCTCATTTACATTAGTGGGTGTTCTGTAGGAAAAAAAGCTCTTTTCAGTAAATTCTAAAGTGTAGGGAAGGCAGGAATGTGAACAGCAAATCAACCAGACTATTGTTACTTGACACTGATGTTTTTGTTCTGCAACTATTTAACCCTGCAATATTCCCTGACAATTACTGAGAACAGTTCAAATACTGCGTTGACCTACTGTAGATCTCCAAATTGGTCTTTCACTACTGTTTTTTTTTTTGTACTCTTATAAAAGCTTGAAAAGTTCTCCATTTAAGGAAAGAGAAGAAATAGCCCTCAGTGCACAGATTTTTGAACACACTGTAATTTTCTGATTCTCTTTTTACTAACTGCAGCTAGAAAGAGAATTGTCTTTTGAAAACTTGTCTGCATGGACCAGCCCAGAATTAATGGAGAAAACAAAAATGGAGGTTTATCTGCCCAGGTTCACGTTAGAAGAGAAATACGACCTCAAGTCTACTTTGAGCAGGATGGGGATACAAGATGCCTTCACTGAAGGTCAAGCTGATTTCACAGGAATGTCAGAGAAGGGCGAGCTGTTTTTGTCACAGGTTTTTCACAAGTGTTATCTGGAAGTCAATGAAGAAGGCACAGAGGCAGCAGCTGTCAGTTCAGCAGCACTGGCATCACGAAGTCTTGGAGCTACTGTTATTTTTGTAGCAGATCATCCTTTCCTCTTCTTTATCAGACACAACAAGACTAAGAGTATCCTCTTCCTGGGAAGGTTCTCTTCCCCCTAGAAACTCAACTGTTACTAAACAGGCTCTTTCAACAACAATAATGAACAAAATACATGCCACGAAGAGCATCTCAATAGTCTGTGCACTACTACTACTACTACATTTTTCTGTACTGTTTACAAGTCTCTCAATGTTAGAAGAGAGCACATATTTAAAATAAAGCCTCTGGCTCATCTCCCTAGCTAAAGAACGCGAAAATGGTTAGCACTACACTGTAAGTACCAAACTGTGCACAGAATAACACTGATGTGTCTTTTCAGCGCTTTCTGAACCAGAACTGCCACAATGCAGAACAGAATAAATTGGTCTAAACCAGTAATTCCCAACACACTTGCTTTGGTAAGAAGAAAAGAAACAGGAAAAACTCCTTCCTGCAGAACACTGCTGCATCTCCATTGCTTTCGTCTCGCTAAGCTGGTCATCCCAGGAGGGCTACCTCACTCACATTCCTGTCAATTTGATACCAACTTTGCAGCCTGGCACAGCTGGTAATGAAATAAACCTGCAAAATCCTCTGTGTTCCTGATACTGGTGCTTCTTTCATGCATGCAAAGGGGCTTTTGTACTTTTTTGTACTTTGAACATGTACTTTCTAATCTTTGTCCCACAGCAATTGGAAAATACTGAACAACAATATAGAGTTGGAGGAAAATAAAACATCTGTGCCTTGAAACCTGCTCCTTTGTAACTTTTCATGCACACAACCCTGTTGCCGGCCCAGCACTGCACTGCTTTACTCTCATTTCCGCTTTGTCACTTATTTCACTGGTTTGAGACAAGATCAAATTGGAGAATCAAGCCTGTAATACTAACTCCCTAAGTGCCTTCTGCAATATTACATGCAAATCCCCCAGTACACATTTACTCCTGTCACAGCTCTTTCTCCCAAGGAGGAGAGTGTCCTAATCAGTCATGCACATTTTCAAGGGATGCTCCTAACTCTCTGAATTCAGAACAGAGAGCAAAGGACTGGGTCTCTTACAGGACTTGCAGACACCACCAGCATCTTACCAGAAATACCTCTTCCTGTGATGTCAGGGCTCCTTTTTCCTGAAAGAGAGGAGACTGCTGACTGTCACTGAGTCCTTTCTGTTTTCTTCCATGTGACCAGCTGCTTCCAGGGTCCCTTCTGGCTCTGCTTCCCAAATGGGAAGGAGCATAGGAAACTCAACAGCACTGCCTTCTGTCTGAGCTGGGAAACGTAACACAGTGCATTCAGTTGCAATACTGCCTTGCCTTGCTTCACGTGCAAGGCCTTCACATCCCCATGGCCAAGTCCCTTAAGCTTGCAATACTGCCTTGCCTTGCTTCACGTGCAAGGATTTCACATCCCCATGGCCAAGTCTCTTAAGCACTTCCTGATATGCCTCAGGAATAAAGATGGGAAAGACACGCCTGGGAGGCAAGGAGAAACAAAACCATGACAACATGCACCCAAACTCACTCATAAGGCTTTAAAGTCAATGGAAATGTGAGTCACCTTTTCTGTCTCCTTCAGCTATTCAAAGCATGATTGCAAAGATGACAGACTTAATGTCCCTCTTGGCAGTTCCAGATCATTACCAAGTGACAATGGCCATAATACTTGAAGAGCGAGTTGCACATTAGGGAACAACCTTTTCCCAGGATGAGCAGCACAGCACTGGAGAAGGTTGCTCAGAAAGGTTGGGGATACTCCGTTCTCCAAAGGGCTGTGGCTGACCTTATCTACTGATGGCCCTGCTCCAAGCAGGAGGTTGACCTCTGGATGTCCCTTTCAATTAATATGTGTGATTTTCTCTCTCTTGTCAACAGCCATTCTGCTTTGCCACCTCGTTTTCTCATCCTGCCTGGCATCCTTATATCTTGACTAGCAAAGGGAGCTAGCTTGCTCATTCTCAGCGTACTTCTTTGGGACTTGGAGTCTCCTGGCTTGGGCTTTCCCACCACCTAACCACTCAGTTGACCTTTCTCCTATACTGATTTCTTGAGGACTTACTCATCATACTAAAAACAACACTTGTTTGATTACTGGCATTTCTTCATTGCCTTGCACAACATCGATTTCTGCCACTTTTTAGAATACTTGACCCACTCTGTTCCTGTAATCAGGCTTGCAGCAAAATGCTTAGCACACAGTACAGTTTCCTTCCCTTCCTCCATTCCCTTTCCCCTGTCCCCCAGAGTCTTGGCAGTTGCTGCCACCACCTTCTCCTTCTTCCACCACCCAACAGCAACCTGTCTCTCTTCTGAGACTGCAGGGTGACAACTACTGTGCCACGTTTGCCCCTGTTGTATTTTTTCACTCGATTACTGCTCGAGCCCACCCAGTGGGATTGTTTCAGTCCTTGCCCTCCTTCACCACATGTGAGTTAGTACTGTGCACTAATTTAGTGTTTTGCAGCATTTCTCTCAAATGACTCCCCGCCATGGCTGCAATGAGATTTCTTCACCAACACAACCAGTGGGGTGTCCATCCCTTACCCTGAATGGTCCTTCATGGTTTTGCCTCTGTCCATGCTGCTAATGATCTTCAGTCTGAAGCTGTACTCCCAACATCTAATTTAATCAGTAAGCTTGACATTTTATGCTCATGTACCACATCTGAAACCCAGGAGTCACAGCTGCACAAAGCCGGAGAGGAGAATCAGACCTACAATATCTGCTTATGTCCAGAAAGCGAGAGGAGAATCAGGCCTACAATATCTGCTTATATCCAGAAAGCAAAACCAAGCATTCTAGTTGTGTAACCTTTTTACTAGCCATTTATTTTAAACAATAGACCAGTTGTCTCCACAACACCAGAAGACCACTGGAATGGGTGAACTGTTCTGCTATCCTCTCGGTAGACTATTGTGGTGTAACAATAGAGCTGAGATTTTAATTCCATTGTCCCTTTGAAATGTCTGAACCTGAAAAGTGACAAGGTCAATGAGAGGACAAAATTACATAAGATCTTTTGGGGATTTGGCAGACATGAGCTTTGGGTAGGCAGACACAACCTGGATGTAGGAGAGAAGGAAAGGGAGGTGCAAGCAGTACTATATTTCTAAATTTGGATGTAGGTGAGAAGGAAAGGGAGGTGCAAGCAGTACTATATTTCTAAATTTAGTCATTGCTTAACACACAAACACTGAACCTGACCAAGGACGAGACCCAAGTTTTCTCTCTCAGAGGATCAGAGGTAAATATTTAAACAAATTTAAGTAACTTTTCTGATGCTTTTAAAAGGTGACCTGTGGCTTGCATGACTGTACAGGTAAATGATAATATACTGGTATTATACTGCATTATTCTTGCCTCATGTTTTTCTAGATGTCAGTCCTTAGGGGAAATAAATCTGTGAGGCTAAGGAAAACTGCTAGTTTGAGGCAGAACTGATCACAAGAAGGGAAGTTTTCTTAGGGCAGTAACTATCTTATTAATAAAAAACTTCAGTTTGATACAGGAGTCCCATACTTCAGGTGAAGAACTAGGCATTTTCATTCTGCAAAGGCACAGCACTGCACATTATCAGGCCAGGGACTCAGAAGATTATTCATTAAGAGTATTCATTAGCATCCAGATACTCTCTTGGTTGTGTTCTCCAAGGAGAGAAAATCACTCTGTGGTACAGATTTGGTACTGACAGCACACTGACTGCCAGAACTGTAGTGGTTTGGCAATCAAATACTTGATAAATACTTGTAGACTTCAGAAATTGCCCCACAATTTCTGTAGCTCCATTCCATAGATATAAATCTTAATAACAATAACAATAAGAACAAAATTTCTGGTCTTTTGACTGGAAAACAGCATGGGGCAGGTACTACTGGGCAGATATCTTTAAGTCTGGAATACTTATAACTTCAAGGAATCTGCCAGTTTCTGGGGAAAATAAAATTGCTGGAACATACAGAAGAGGTGGTAGGTACACATCATGAATAAAACTCCATCACCCTAAAAGCAAATAACAGCTTTGCTATTCGTGATACTACTCAGAATAGGTGGCTGGCCAGGAAACGCACACGAGCCTAAGAATTATGCTTAAATTCTTTCTTAGTATCAGCTCTCAATTCTATACAGATACAAAATGAAATAGTGTGAAGCTCAGGCGTGTTGTGAACCTATGTACTAAAACTGCATTTAAATTCCCCTGGGAACATTACTTTGATAAATCATTAGTTAAGGATGAAAAGGAAGAAAAATGCACAGGCTACAAATGTGCACATTGTTGAAAACCAAAGGCAGAAAGAAACACAAAGAAAACTGCAGCTGTATAAAGAGGATATATGTACAATTATAGGAAAATATTTTCTGGGTAACAAAAATCCTAAAAGAAACTGCTGCTCCTAAAATGTGGCAAACAGTACCTGTGTGGAAGATAAAACATACAACTAGGCTATTAGTTTTAGTGCATGCCAATGTATTGTGTTGCACATGTAACATTTCTCACTAATATGCAGCGTGTACATAATTTTAAACATTCAAATAGTACAATTCTTCCTGTTGCCTCTTTCCAGCTTGTAGCAATGGAACTGGTCTCAGCATCAATTGGCAAGTTTACAGTTGATCTTTTCAACAAGCTGAATGAGACCAACAAGGGCAAAAACATTTTCTTTTCCCCTTGGAGTATTTCATCTGCTCTGGCTCTGACGTACCTGGGTGCAAAAGGCAATACAGCAACAGAGATGGCAAAGGTAGGTTGCTCTATGAAGCGTACTCCCCATACAATACCCAGCTCCTGTATTCGCTGCAAATTTAGTGATAGATAGAAAATTTTGTCACCACAGTGACAAGGAACCAAGGCAGACCACAGAATGTAACAAGCGAATGATAAACTTTATTCATTTCATAGCAGGTCCCCCACTTCTCCACTAAGAGAAAGTGTCCTGTGGATATCACATGCTGAGCACAGAGGTTCTCTGAACCTGACTTCTTCTAAATTATTCTGCACCCTCTAATTTATCCTATGATTTTATGATTGGGATACTCCTTTTGAGAAGCAAACAGCTGATGCCAGTAGCTCCTAACTAATCAGCTGGAGGCTTGCAGATTCCAGCACCCTCCCTCTCTCTCCTGGCCAGGATGCATCTTTCTATTTTGATCTATGCTTTCCAAAACAACTGCCTGACAATCCAGCAGGAAAATAGGAAGGGCTTTGGTATCTCCACAACCCCCGACCCAATCCTTCTTAATGCCACATGGGCACATTACTGGCTCAAAGGGAGCTGTGGTACCCAGTCCTGCCCAGCTCTCACTCCTGTTCAGATGCCTTTGTACCGGTATCGTGAGGAGAACCATTTGGGTTTGCACAAACACATTTCTATTGCTGAGAGCAAAAACTCTGTGGAAGGGAGTTCAGCCTTGCAGTGTGCAGCCAGGAGCACTATGTTGGTGCTAAGGAAGGGAGGCAGTGCTACTCATTGTTACTCTATGGGATTTATGTATACTGCGGCTTCAGCATCCATTTGATTAGTCACCTACGCAGCAGATAGATAGCACAGTGAGTTATCATATGGAGAAAAAAAAGACAACCGTTTGATACCCATTTGGCTTTAAATCACACCAGTTCCTTCGTGTCTCTTTCTTACCTTTGGAAACTCTACTTGCAGGTTCTTCATTTCACTCAAGCAGCAGGAGCTGAAGGCTCTTCTTCTATGGCCAGACCTTCTCGGGGGAGACCAAAGAGAAGAAAAATGGTATCTATTAGAACTGAAATCCAAAGATAAAGAATCTCCAGAATCAAAATGTCCAGATACAGCTTTAGAGGTCCAGTATTTCTTGTCTGCCCCCCTCTTTAAAGTACAAACCCCAACATACATCACAACAGCTTCAAGTTCAGTTCCTTTCACTCACTGGGACTCCAAGAAGCATGGAAGGACAAGTCACTGGGACAATCTGGAAGGTTTGCTATACGGCAAATCAGTTAATCCAGTCATAAACAGAACCCTGCAAAATGCCGTGATGGTAAACTTGGAAAAATAAAAAGAAAGAGGAACGCAAATCCCTCTCCCAGATACATCACTTAGCATGTTTTGAAAATTTTATGCAAAAATGCAATTGCTGAATGCATGGTTTCTCTTTCCAAGGATCCTGAGCACAAGCAAGCTGAAGGTATCCATTCTGGCTTCAAAGAGCTCCTGACTGCCATTAACAAACCCAGAAGCAGCTACTCGCTGAAAAGTGCCAACTGCATTTATGTGGAAAAAACCTTCGCATTATTGCCTGTAAGTTGAATCTCCGAGAGGAGTAAGAAAAGGTGCAAAAAAATATGTATCATTTTAACTATTTGTTGTTAATAGAACAGGTTTGAAGCTGACCCTAGATTCCAGTGATAAACTTAACTGTAAAATACCAGTCGGTCTGCTCACAGTATTTCAGGATGCATTGCCCTTTGACTGTAGTGTAGGGATTCCTTTTCATGCAATATGGCTTTATTATTGGAACCCTCAATATATGTAATTGTAAACAAGATATTAAAATAAGCACACCCGTGGGATGTGCACAGCCTTCCTTGCTTCTCCAAATAAAAGCAGGAACAAAAGAAGGGAATTTTCTGTCCTTTGGTTATTTCTTAACTGTTACCTCACAGCCCGACTGATAGTAACAAGAAAGATCCTGCAGCCCTCTAGCCCCAAGAAGCTATCAAGAAGTCTAAGAGTTAAAAAATTCCCTTTGGGACTGAAAAATCCAGTATAGTATAGAACTTTTTTTTTTTTTTTTTGCTATTTTTCAGACATACATACAACTCAGTAAGAACTACTACAAAGCAGAGCCACACAAGGTTAACTTTAAGACAGCACCGGACCAATCCAGAAAGGAAATCAACACTTGGGTTGAAAAACAAACTGAGGGTACGATGAGCTCAACTCTGACATCTTTACTCTCCTGCTAAGCCAGCCTGCCACTTCCCTTGGGCAGATGCCCTTGCTTCCCCACGTGCTACTGCAGCAGCCAGGTCCTGCCCTCCGATGTGGACAGTGAGCAGAGGTGCAGTGGGAGGACAGAGAAAGAGCAGCACGCTTAAGCAGCTTCAAATACCTGACGCAGAGCTCAGCGAGCTCCTTGGGGAGACTCCCGTTGACTCCACTGTGCTCTGCATCAGCTGGTCCTCAAGAACAGCTGCTGCCCTGGCGCTGCATCCAGGGCAGCACAGGCAGAGCGGACAGAGGGGAGAAACACCTCTGCCTACCAGTGTCCTCAAGCTGGGTGGGGATGCCTACCTAGCTGTACCATCCTGCACTGGCCAGAGGTGCTGGCCTCCTTTCACCTGGTGTAACCAGCTGGCGAGGCAGTATATGGCTTTCTGCTTCTAGCTGCTGTGACATTTTTTGGGGAAGGAATCAATCCCCGTCAGCTAGCCAGGAGAACAGGGCAGCAAACAGCTTTGGAAACTGTAAGCAAACTAATTGATTTATGTCAGGGGAGTATTTTAGGGAGTAGGGCACTGAGGCATGGAGATTTTAACCAAGGAGTTGAACTGAGATAAAAATCAATTAATTCACATCCTTACTGTGCTACACTGGATTGAAACCTGACTTTTATGATTTCTAAAGGCAAAATCAAGAATTTTCTGCGTTCACAAGATGTGATAAACTCCACCAAGCTGATTCTGGTAAATGCCATTTACTTCAAGGCAGAATGGGAAGTGAAATTTCAGGGAAGAGATACAGATACGCAACTCTTCCGACTGAGCAAGGTAAGCTCCTCTGGTACCCTTCTTACCGTAAACAGCATGGTGACAACAGCTACTGCTGAAATCTTTCCATTTCGTAAGTCTTCTAGGTATCCCTGTGGTAACTAGACTCTCTGTGAAAAGTTGGTTACAGCAAAATGTGTCAGTGCTCAGCTTGCTGCAACATTAAGATGCTGCTCAGGTAAATGTTAATGAGCTCCAGAAAACAGCTACCATTTCCACTTAAGACCTTTTTGTAAAACAGTGCTAAAAGGGCTAGATTGTGGAAATATGATTCTGAGAGTCCAAGCTTCATGGACAGGAAATCCATGCCGTGTCATGGGTGAGTATGGTACCCGGGCCTCTGTGCTGTGCAGCCTGGCCGGGCGCAAACATACCTGCTCAAATACAGCTGCAACAGGATACTCTGAAAGGGTGCATGGTTGGGCAAGACTAGAAGAAATGTTAATGGCATGTATCCAGAAGAAATGTCAATGAATTCACATCAAAAGACGAGAACTCAGGGCAATTTCCACCAACTGTAGCTTCTGCCTAATCATAGAATCGTAGAATGGTTAGAGTTGGAAGGGACCCTAAAGATCATCTAGTTCCAACCCCCTGCCATGGGCAGGGACACCTCCCACTAGACCAGGTTGCTCAAAGCCCCATCCAGCCTGGCCTTGAACACTTCCAGGGATGGGGCCTCCACAACTTCCCTGGGCATCCTGTTCCAGTGCCTCACCACCCTCACAGTAAAGAATTTCTTCCTAATATCTAATGTAAATCTACCCTCTTTAGATTAGCACCTATACATTGGCTGCTTCCCTGAATAAAGGGACATAGATATTAAGAAAGGTTACATATGCCTGAAAAGTTGACAGCTTGCCAGGAACTCCCCTCATCATAAGGCCCTTTGCTAAGACGTTAATGTTATCTTCTGTTAAGGGTTGTGACATAAAGAGCAACCAACTAATCACTTTTTATTGCCAGAGAGTGGAGATCACAGAAAAACTGCACAACACTCATCCTCTTAAACCATAGCTGTTTCTCTGCCGTAGTGTTGTAAGACAACGTCCCATACCTGCTCCATCCCCCTAATCCTTGCAGACTTTTCTAACTCTCGTCCTGCCTCCTCTGTGGGCTGCTGTGCACGTTTTGGGGAGAAGATAAAAATCAGTTAGTTCAGCCCTCAACAAAATGCTCTGGCACAAACACCAAAATAAGCAATATTGTCCAGTCAAGAAAAGCTTCAGAAAATGAATGACAAATCACTGATATAAAGGCTGTTTACAAAAGTTTCATCTCCCTCCACTGCACTAAGACATCGCCATCCTTACTTTCACGGAATGATTTCTTACTTATAAGTAAATATTTTACAGAACAAGACCAAGCCTGTGAAGATGATGTACATGAGAAATACATTTCCAGTTCTCATCATGGAAACAATGAATTTCAAAATGATTGAGTTGCCGTATGTGAAACATGAACTCAGTATGTTCATCCTCCTTCCCGATGACATCAGAGACAGCACTACGGGTCTCGAACAGGTAAAAAAGTATGCTACATCCATTTTGTCTCACCACCCAGTCATTAAAGAAAAAAAAAAGGGACAGGCTGGTGACTCCATCTCTCCCCCTGAGGACATGGTGTTTCGTCTCTTCCACTAGCTGAATTAACTTCCTTGAATACCTATCCAATCCCAAGTAAGTTCCTCCACACTGAGTGCCCTTAGTTTGCTAAGAACTGAAGACAGTCAACACTGTGCATAATCAGATGCTTAGCTCTTCAACAGCCCCACGACTGCCACCCAGTCCTACGTGATCTGTAAGGGTTAGATTTCCCTTCACTGCACATTCAGGAGGGACAGTACTGCACAAGTACTCACACCCTCTTCCTGAAGTATCAGACATCTCTTCTCCATGGCCTGGAAGTTTACTCACTATCTTGTTCTCATTCTGTTTGCCCCTTCCCCGCCCTGCCCCCCCCCCATTTGTTTGCTGTCTGAAAAGCTAGGATTTTGGTGAGACTGCATTTGCTACAATAATGAGATCTGCCACTGTAGTTACAACAGTTGCAAGATTATTAAATTCTTGGCGGCTATCATGTCAAGAATACCACTGATTGCGCTCCTCCGTTTGATCTGAGCTGAACCCTGGTGACATAGTGCACAGGACACAGAGTGTCAGTGAAAGATTTTGCTGGAAGTGGTTTGTTTTAAAATTGCCAAGGAAATACGTGCAATATTAACACCTATTTCTATGGAACTGGACCAAACCACCCGCCGCACAGCTGGTAATCTCCCAGCAATTTCCTTCACATCAAGACCGAATTAAAAGAGAGGAAAGAACTACCTCAGGGGATGGCAGCTGCAGGTGTTGAGTGCCCTGTCTTTCTTTCGCAATGAATTTGGCAGGGGTGGTGCTCAAAACCTTGCAACATTAAGTCCCAAATGTGTGTTGCACACCCTGCCTCTGATCAACAGTAAAACCAATTTATATTTCATGCTTTCAGCTAAATGTTAAATTTGTAATTTAAAAACTGCTTAATTCATTAAATTGCCGTAAAATTGATTAATTCATAGTTAATTGTTTTTTTCTTGCAAACATCAAATTCCTTCTCTTAAATGATAGCTGGAGAGAGAACTGACATATGAGAAGCTGTCCGAATGGACTGATTCCAAGAAGATGACTGAGACTCTTGTGGATCTGTACCTCCCTAAGTTCACAATGGAAGAGAAATATGATGTCAGCAATGAACTGCGCAGCATGGGAATGCACAGTGCCTTCAGCACCAATGCTGATTTCAGTGGAATGGCTCAGAAGGGTGATGTGCTGATCTCCAAAGTTTTGCACAAGTCTTTTGTTGCAGTTGATGAGAAAGGCACTGAGGCAGCTGCTGCTTCTGCTGTGAGCATACTAACAAGTGCCAATGTCAGCCATGCTCTGCAATTTAAGGCTGACCACCCTTTCCATTTCTTCATCAGACACAACAAATCCAAGAGCATCCTCTTTTTTGGCAGATTCTGCTCTCCCCTAGAATGAGTTATTACTTGCTCCCAGACAGCACCCAAAGTTCACTCTTCAATGGAAAAATGTGAACTGCGGTTTTAAAAGCTCAACCTTAAGCCATGTAGCCATATGTAGTGAAAGTGTATGTCCCTTTTCTCTCTTCCCCCCTTTCCTCCCCCGCCAAAGTAAGGCAGCAACCAGAGACCACTCTGTGCCTCAGAGACCGTCCCTCTACTGCTCCTTTCCATTATTCTAATGAGACAGTCCTCCACAGAAAAGAGAGTGCAGAATTTTGCTCGCTTGCATCAAACCTGCTCTTCTGGCTTTGTTCTTTGAGAGTAAGGTGGAGCCATAAAAGCTCTCCGTACACAGGCCATCATCTAGCCCCATGCCAAGTGCTGACTTCAAGGGGAATGCAGTTCATCGTCTTTAATCTCCCAGAAAGGAAAAAAACCCTGAAAGAAAAAAAAAAGAACTTGCAGACATCTATATGCTCTCTTTTCCTCACTGAGAAACCTGCACTTGCATTACAATGCAGTTTCCTTAAGTTCCTTTCAAATGACTGTTGGAAATTAACAAAATTTAGTACAAACCCAGAATAATCTCAAAATGCCCCTCACCTTCCCTGTCTCACCGCGTGTATACAGAAACACCACATTCATTCTCTCTTGCCCTTGCAGTTTCATGAAAAAATGAGGCAGCGAGAGAAAATGGTCCAGCCCCTAACATTTAATCTCTGACTTCTAATTACCTAGCATTTTTTCCTAATTTTTCTAAACTTTGTAGGTTAAGGTTGCTGAGAGTTCTAAACAGCAAAAATGCTAAGAAAACTATGAGCAACCTGCTTCTTACTATCTCTTACTGATACACAATCTAAAATATCCAGAATTCAAATCTGCTTCATCTTTTTAATTTAACCTAATTACACCTGTTTCCTGGCTAATATCTCCGCATACCTGTTTCACTGATTAATGTATGATTTATGTAATCATTTATGATGAATTATGTAATTTATGAGCGCATCTCTGTAAAGATAGTCATGGCATTGACAGAAACACCAGTGAGATTTTTACTGATGCTTTACTTCATATTTTACCATGATCTGCATTTAATCCAATAAATGAACTTGGAGTTGCGTTTGTGCTATTCAGAACACTGACTTACCTGGTTCTCTTACAGCATCATGTAAGATGCCCGGCTGGAGCACTTTTCCATTCTCGCCATTCCAAATTAACCACTTCATCCACCCCATTGACAAAGCTGACATACTTAGTGTCTTTCAAACAGCCTCAAAAACACTGCTATTCAGCATGTTATCCTAGGCATTTACTAAACATATCAAATCAAATTAAACACTGTGTTGAGCAAGTTTTTGCCCACTGAGTCAATGCATTTGTGGGAAAATAACGGCAGATCGGCAAGGAGGATTGTAAACATGCTCAATTGATTTGCAGATGGGGTGTCAAAAACACATATATCATACTAAATGTTGTTTAGCTTTGTATGTTGGACAAGTAGAACATCTGCGTTTAGATAACACAGATAAGGCTTAGAGGCACCCTGTTGAACATGCTTGGTGTTCCTGCCCTGCTGTCGGAAAGAGCAAAGCACAGTGGTAAACTACGCCTGCACGAATCCCTGATATACAGGTGAAAACAGCAGGTTCGTTGATTCTCTAGCACGACTGAGCTCAGCGGTGCCTGCGTCCCGGCCTGTGTGACTCTGCCTGGGTGCTGCTTCAGAGGTCCCCTGGTTGGTGAGGCAACAAAAATAAATTTACTCTTTGCATTTAATCCGTGGTTTTGTGGTTGTTCCTGTGTCCTGCCTGTACTGACTCACACATTTGGACTTTTCTTTTTAAGCATTCAGTTTCCCATTTTTGACCACTGCTTGTTGCACTATTTCACCTCCTGGGACCTACTTGGCAGGCTTGTTTTCATGTCAGAACCCACTATAAATAAAAAGTCTGACTAGAGCCTACAGCCCAGAAAAACAGCTTCCAAACATCCCTTTTGCCCTGTACAGTAGCGAACAAGCAATGCTGCACTGGCAACATCAGTTCCCTCTGCTGGGAGCGAAGCCTCCTGGCTTGGGAGGGCAGCAGTTGTGCTTTCCTGTGGCCATGAGGAATAGTATAAAACTTTGTAGCCCTTGTGGTACTCAATAACCACATGTCAGAGAACATTATCTAAGGCAACAATATTTGAATGCAGGAGGGCGGTCCTGTAAAAACATTTACTCTCAGCAAAATTCCGCCTACAATTACAACTCACTCCACCTCCCCAAAAGCTACTGTATTTAGGAATACATCTCCACCCAACAAAGCATACCTGCATCTTCTTCCCTGTACGAAGTACTGCTTCTAAAATCAGTGCCCTCCCTTGTCTGTAACAGGCAGCTCAGGGTTCAGCTGTCTGTCACCCAGGACCTACCCTGGTGCAGCCCAGTTGTGTGCGACTGACTCAGCTTTACTAAGAAGTTTATTGTTTAGGTGTGGAAAAGCACACAAGTGAAGGCTATGCAAAATAAGAAAAGTAAAAACACAGACAAATTATTGTCAGGATGGAATAGTCAGCATAGCAAGGCTTCAGGAGGAGAAACACTTGCATGAGGAGGTATAAAATCACAATTTAAAAAAAATAAAATAAGAATTGGGAGGCAACAAGTAGCAACATCAAGGCTGAGTCTCTTCTAGGGAGCAACAAAGACCAGCCCTCCTCCACCTGCATGATGGCTGGCCAGCAAAGACTCATCAGGGCGGTAAGCGTGTTATTTCTTAGCCTTGTAGCATGTTAATCCTGTCTCTCTGCTGCGTATATTCCCAATTACTGGGAACTCCTAAATTGTGTTTACCCAGTTTGAAGAGTCACTTCCTGTAAGAGCAAAAGTTGCCCAAGGAGGTAGGAAGAGTGCCATGCCGAACCAAATGAAAGGCCTTCCCATGCCAGTTTTTGTGCATCCCCTCACTCATACCACACTGCAGGGCTCTGTCAAGCAATACCTCTGAAGCTCTCTGAGGAACTACAGCATGGTGTCCGCCAGCTGGTGAGAGCTGCAAAGGGTCAAACAGGCTGGTTTTGGCACCGAGCTGCTCGAGTCTCAGCTTTGCTTGGGAGATGATGCCAAAAAGCACACCTTCCAGTATAAGACATACTTGGGATGCAGGTAAAAAGGGTGAAAGAGAAGGAATGGAATCCTTCCAGAGGGGAACACTCTTTAGAGCTCACCTATTGCAAACAACACTGGAAGCTGCTTCATTTGTGCCTCCCTGTACTATTTTCATGGTAACTAGTGTCTGGCTCTCAAGTCAGGCTAACACTTACAGAACCACAGAATCGTTCAGGCTAGAAGTGACCACTTGAGATCATCTGGTCCAACTCCTTATGCAAGCAGGGTCAGCTAGTGCAGGTTGCACTCATGTTTCTAAAATACTCAAAGGTAGCCAAATAATAGGTGCTACATGACTGCTTTTCCAAATAACTGCTTTCAAGAAACACTGGGTTTGTTCTGTATCATCAAAATTTCAGGTCCACGAACTCCTCCTGGAAAGGTCCCAGGACTTTGAAAACTGAAGAAGGAAGTACCTACGGGAAAGTGCTGAGATAAGCCTCAATACAAACACATTGTCAGCATGTGTCATCTAGAGATTCTATGGCTGTCAAGACACATTACATTAACAGGTTTTCAGCTTATCCTACAATGAAAGATGGGGCTTTTGTCTCACAGTGCAAATCTCAGCATCATAAAATAATCCCTGGCACCTCTGTGGCAGCTGACCTCATGACAAGCAGAAATGGCAGACACAGCACACAATAATAAAAACTGATGTGCTGACGTATTGTTAGTATTCAAGACAGAGAAAAAAACCCACCCTGCTTTAAAACTGAAATACAAATGCACCCATAGTTTTTAAGGTTTTGTTCTGCCACCAGTAACAGGCACAAGAAAATCCCTTTAAAAATGTTATAGTCCAGTCCTTTGTCACAGATGTGATACTTGCTCTCATTTTCGTCCTGGAGGACATATCTGAATTGGATTTCCTGCAGAATAAAAATTCATAATCGGATGTCATCTAGCACTAATTTTAAATTGTGCTGATTTTTACTAGGTGTAACTGAAAGAGAACTGATCTTCAAGAAATGCCCAAATGGTCCGAGCCGACCGTCTACAAAGTACAGGTATGGGAGTACAACAATCAAACAGGCAGAAAGATACAACCTTACACCAATGCTGAGCAAAATGGGGATGAAAGATGGCTCCAAAAAAAGTCAAAGTGACTTCATCAGTATGCCAGAGGAAAATGACTGGTTTTATCAAAAGACTTTTTATGACCGTTTGTCCCAGGTCAAGCCATTTGAAGTCAACAGGTCAGGCGTTGTGATGCTGTGAAACCTTGTTTCTACCATTCCTGTTGCAACAATTCACTATTTCCTCTCACTGTTTCCATCTGGCACCGCAAAACCAAGAACACCTCTTCTTTGGCCAATTTGCTCCCCTTTGAAACTGCACTCTCTCTTACTAAACAGGATCTTGCAGCAGCTGGAATATACCACAAAGAGTGTCTACACAGTTTGGGAACCCTTTCTTCATTTTCCTGTATTTTTGGCCAATCTTTGTAGCTTGTAGTACCACTAACTGTTTTCTTTTATTTTCTTCTCCTATTTCTTTAGCTAAAACATAGCCAACAGCAGTTTCAGATACATAGCAGAAACATTTCTTAAGCACATAACTAAACATAATAGTGTCTAATACACTTCTGAAGCAAGAAAATAAGATGAATATTTCAGGCACAAAAACTGCACACACTTAAAACCAAAATGCGTGAAAAAAGAGAGGCACATGTATGAAACCTTGTATGACATACGTACCAGTCAGATTTAAAGTGAACATAAGCACAAAAATGTAATTCTATGTCAAAATACAGACTTGTAGTCTTTATACTGATCCTTTTTGTGTATAAGTTAACTACGTGCTGGTAATTGGTTTACTCTCCACCTGTCATACTAGTGGGCAGAGGCCATTCCTAACTAACTATAAATGCAGCAGAAAAGACATGATCAGAAAGGAAATTTATCAATGCAGTGTAAGTCACAAAGATAAAAGCAGAGGAAAACAGTAGAATTGCTAATTACACTGGTTTAAGGTAAAACATTTGTGTACTCGTAACTGTTTTGTATTATACCTTTCCTGATCTCCAATTTTACACATTCTGCTGTCTGGCTCTCTACTCCAATACAACAAACTGTATTCTTGGTAAAAGAAATAATTACAAGCAGAGCTTCCAAAGCAGTTTTTCAAGCCAAGCAGTAGATTGTCCAAACTCTCTCAATTCATCACAGAGGAATAATAAGCTCGTACAGTGCAGGGCCTGTAGGTATCCAAAGCACCTTCACGTCCTCTGCTAGGAGCAGTGGTCTCAAAGCAACATCCAGCAGTTCAAATGAGTCCAGCGTTCGCTCTTATTTCATCACTTATTTTAGGAGACTGTGTAAATACCTTCCGAGCTTCCTTTGTGATCTGCTTTCTGAAACAGAAGAGTAAAAATATAAAAAAATCAAAAAATAAGGGCTTTATGTGACCTGAAGGCCACAAGTATTCAAATCCTTCCCCTCTCAAATTTGACCACAGGATGAATGAGACTAACAGCCTATTTCAATATTCCCTTTTAGCCTTATCTTTGAGATTAGTTTCTATTCATCGTCCCAGTTTGTAGTGTATAAAAGAAAAGGAAGCTGTAAAATTATTTCAACATGTCCCTTGTCAACGCATGGTGGTTCAATTCTTTCTGCAATTCCTACCTTTCTGCAAGCCAAACACCAAGGTTGTGGAAGACACCTGTGGGCATACTGGCCTTCAGGTTTCAGGACATACACCCACTAACTGTGGCCTTGAATTGAGGAGATCTCAATCTCTAAGTTCTGAAAGCAGACAATAGAGAGGAGAAGTAGGTAAATGAGCGAACGTGCACATTAAGACAAGAAGAGGATGTAGAGAAGAAAAGGGATGTGCAAACGTTTCTACATTTCCGAAAGTATTCATTGCCTCACAGACCACCACGGATCGTGACTGAAGACAGACCTGAAGACACTTCTCTCCCTCAGGATTTCAGGTAGTGTAAATATTCATGTCAAAATAGCTAGCTTTACTTTGGAAGTCTTAAATTTCATGTTAAATTCTTTGGAACTAAGTGGTTAAATGATAGTGTAAAAGTCATGCAGGGGAAGGGAGTGCTCATTTTTTAGTACAAAGCGTAGCCCTTGGAAAAACCCAGTGCAAAGGCACTGTGGTGAGAATGCAAGCCCAGTCTGGGCAAAACCTATGCAGCCTGGGAGGGCAAAAAGTTCCCTCACCTGTAGGACGGATGCCTTAATCACCAGCCGATTTAGGATGGAGGACTGAGAACAGACTGCAGGAGAGAATATACTTCTGATCCTGGAATTGAACACACAAGACAGCATGACTCTGTAGCAATGTTTTGGATGCTCAGCATGGGGTGTATTGGCTCAAGGCTCTGCTTTTTTAATATCCAATAACCACTAGATCAGGCATCCATACTTTTCCTTTCCCAGATGACCAAAGCAGCTAGTAGACCACTGAACCTCACAGAAACACACACGTTCCCTCTCTCAAGCCTGAGAAATTCCTGATTGCTCCATGCAGATTCAGTTCAGGTACTCTCTAGGAACAGGAGATGGGGATGTCAGTTTGAAATTCTTCAGGCAAAAACGTTCAGCTCAGGCCTGTTCCCTAGATATGCTCTGGGAGTATCAGCATCTCCAGGCACAGCAGTGAGAGAGATCTGATCTGAAGGTTCTCAAAATGCTTAGGTATGAGGTAGGCTGCAGGGCATTCGCCTCTGAAGTGCTCCTGAGAATGCTTCAAAGCAGTTGTGGAGCCCTGGGAAGCTTTGCAATCAAAACTCGAGGATCCCACAGGCTCTGGGCATCTCTAACACTGCATGGCAGCTGGTTTTGAGGACTGCAGTTTTTGATTTAACCATGTAAATTGTGGGTGAAGATAGATTTAAATGTCTGGTTGCTTTTGTTGATCTAATGCTTAATCTTTCACCTGATGCCATCTTACACTAACTTTAGTATATGTTTTAGTAGTCCTTATTCTAGTGAAAACGATAGAAATTTCTGAGTTTATCCTAATATTCATCAACAGTATTAAGCTGATCTAAAATATGCTAATATGAAACACAGGTTCGTTCTGGATCTACATACGGAAAATCAGTTTAATCCTGGGGTTGGGTTTTTTGTTTGCTTTGGTTTTGTCCCGTAAAAACATACTTGGAAAAAGAAGCAGAACAAGGATGGAAAATCTGCAGGTTCTGATAAGCCAGCAGAAACACAGGGAAAATTTCTTGTTGTTTAAAACAGGAACTGTTCGGGGTTGTATGTAAGATACAAGAGTTTACCTGGAAAACAGTAATTAACAAATCCAGCTACAGCTTTCAAGTGTGAGTTTACCTACACTAAGAACATATAAAAATCTACAGATTTCTACAGATCTCTAGCAGCCTTCACGAATCTCATGAATTCATCATGCTTTTTTCAGCAGAAAATAATGGCATAGGAAGTTTAAAGAAATAGAAAAAAGCTCAAAGCAGCTCAGTGAAAAATGATTCTGTCTCACTCCCACAGAATTAAAGAATAATTCTATGAAACTTAAGCAAACGGGTTTTTGAAACAAGTTTGGTCTGTGAAAACATTTCTAGCTCATCTGGTGAGGAATGAATAAAAAAGATGAGGCAATTGAGGAGTGATGGGGAAGGGAAAAATGATACAGGTCTTAAAAACAGACTTACTAGTGACTGTACTTGGTCTCTGTGCAGGGACCCATTACAGGGACACCCTCACACTGTATTTGAGAGGGTGCAGGCAATCTCCCACTAGCAGCTTTGTATTTTTTAAAAGAAGTAAAGAAGCAGTCATCACCTCTCTCTGACACTCGTTTGTCTCAGGCTGTATCAATGGAGTCTCTCTCAGTGTCAACGAACAGCTTCACTTTGGACCTTTACAAAAAGTTGAATGAAACTTCCAAAGGCCAAAACATTTTCTTTTCTTCTTGGAGTATTGCAACTGCTCTCGCCATGGTCTACCTGGGTGCAAAAGGTGACACTGCAACCCAGTTGGCTGAGGTAAGCTCTGAAATTAGCACTATGTCACCTTACAGGTGGTTCCCACATAAATTGCATTATTCTTTTGCCTACAGGGAATAGAAAGGAACAACATTGGAGAACAGTGACCTGCCATAATGTTAGGTACAGGAAATAACCCCACTCACGCTGCTGGCAGTCCTGTAGGTCACTGTTCTTCCACTTGATTTCCAAGATCTCCCTGCTCTGCACTACCCCTACATTTCGCTTACATTTACAGTTCCCAGAGCATTGCAAGTGGTCTGCCAGAGGGCAGTTATTGACATTAGAGACTACTGCGGGTCTTGCTTGGTCTACCTTCTATTTTAACTGCCTTCTGAACAGAGTAATTCACTCGATATAGTGCTCAAATAGTAAGAAAGAGACAGCTTTAACAGCAAAATTAATAAGGAGCTAAGATTATCTAGAAAAAGGAGCTCCAGAGATAAAATCACTGCTTCTAGACCCCAGCTGCTTCCCAGGTTCTGGAAGCAGTGTACCTGCTTTCTCATACTGCATACCAAAGTTAGTAAGCTCTCCTCAACATGTGCTGGGGTGCACAGGAGCAGTACAAATACCTTTGCTTGTGACATAGTTAGTCGCTAAATAAGGTAATCCTCACACAAATAACAGAGACATACTAGTACTGAAAATACGATCTCATTTATGGCTGTGTTAGCAGAAGTTTTCAGTCTCATACTCTTTTAGGTTACATTAAATGTAAAATTTTACACTTCTGTCCCAGTAGCAAGACTCTGAAGTGCACTTTGTTGTGCTTGGTCATGATCTGAAAATAAATCCCATATTAGCCAAGCATGAACTGACCATTTATCTAAATAAATTCATATTTGAGCCATAATATTGATCTATTATTAAGCACTAAATGTGACTACAATCTATATAATAATGATAAAGTTTTAGACACTAAATCAAGAGTAAGGTCTTGTCCTCAGTAACTTTTAATAGACTAACTGTCACTGGGCATGACTGGTGAATTACCATAGAAAACTAACATAATTACATAAGACTTGGGCACATTTATCTTCAAAAAACAAACTGTCTTTATGAACATTTATCATCATCACAGGTTCTTCATTTTAACCAGACTGCAGGAGAAGAAGGTTCGCCTGAGACAACAAGACCTTCTCAGAGGAGACCAAAGAAAAGAAAGATGGTATTTATTACAACAGAAGACTCAGATTAAAAAAAAATCTCTGAGAAAGGGATAGTTCATCACAACTACTGCTTTAGCCTTCAGTCTATATCTACTGTCTCACTTCAGGAAGAACTCTATACAGAAAAAGTGAACAAGCAGATAACGTTACCTTAAAACTCATGAACTCAGGCCTTCAAAAGCAGAACTGAGACACTAATAGCATTTTGATTTACCCTAATACTGTCTTACTTGGTTTTAGCTGGTCTATGGCAATATCAACAAATCAATTGTCCCAACGTGCTTAGGACAATTCTATCTCTTATCAGCTTCAGGGTATTTTTTCCGCAGTGAAAAACAACTGCTGCATTCACACCTTACTTCAGCCCTACCCAAAAAACTCCCTTCCACCTTTTTCATGCACGGACACACCAGGAAAACAAAATCCCCCTTTAGGCGAATGCATGCCAATTCATCCTTGTTCATCCACAGAGACATGCCACCAGGAGGAACTGCCCAGATCTTTTTCATCAAATGAACTCCCTAAACACCGAAAGGCTTGTAAACTCAAACAAGCCATGTTTCTTTATCACAGAAACTAAAAGAAAGCTCAAAGAAACCAGATTAGATAAACTGGAAATAAAAGGAGGGAAGAGGTTATACCAGTCTCTCCCTAGATGGTGGGGGATGAATCTTCAAGATGAATCATTACATCCATCTTCATTTTAGCAACTCACTGACTTTCTGAGTTGTAGCAAAATCTGCCTAATCTGGTCCTTCAGACATTCCCCTCCATTACCTCTTCAGTCTGTTCCCACCTCCTTGCAAACCCCAGCCTCTGCTATCCTGTGTCCTCTGGCTACCAAATTCTTTCCTCGGTGTCCTTCCTAGCAGCCCACATCTCAGCACGAGTGAGAAAAGACTAGCGCGAGGACTGCCACCTGACCAACCTTATGACAAGTCACCATGCGTCAGAGGCACAGACTCTCGGTGTCTCACGTGCAGGGCATGGTATACACCATGAAGGAGGAGACTGCACCCAAGCAGCTGGTGGGGAGCAGCTGACAGGTAGCAGCTTATTTTTCCATTAGTGAAGCAACAGCTGGCAACAGCTGGCAAGCAAGCTCATGCTCCCTAAAACCATCAACATTGACATCCAGGACAAACTCCCTCCAAAATCCAAACAGCAACAGCAAAATTCATGTGAAACTGATAAAATCTGGATAGTTGGTAAGTCCATCGTGCCCTGACATTACCACCTGTCAGAACAGAGCACCTCCTCAAAAGCTGCCAGGCTGCATTGATGGGTCCTCATGAAACTGAAAATTAGGCCTCACCATGACTGAAATGAGGAGATTAAACTTCCTGGGTGCACCATCAGGTAATGTCCCCAAAGGCCTACACAGCACTGCAGAAACAGACCATTGCCCTACAGACAGAAAATAATTTGTCCAGTAATACATAGTGCTGCAAACACGTAACACACTCAAAAAGGAGCTCCATCCCCTGAAATTCCTTTTTAATTAAAACAACCTAGGCATTTTAAACAATCAAAGCAGGTGCAACACTTCAGACAGAAAAAAAAATAAATATTAATTGGTGTCTCTTTCCAAGGATCCTGAGCACAAGCAAGCTGAAAACATCCACGCTGGCTTTAAAGAGCTCCTGTCTGCCATCAACAAACCCAGAAGCACCTACCTGCTGAAGAGTGCCAACCGACTGTATGAGGAAAAGACCTACCCATTACTGCCCGTGAGTTGAACATCTTTACTTAGAATATTTTGACATTAAGAGGGACTGTCAACAGAGATGATAAAAATTTTCCAAATGATAGCACTGTGGTTTCAGTGAGAACATGAGGACAGCCATACGGGGCTAGCCTTCCACAGACCAGAGGTCCATTTGTCTCCAACAGTGGTCAACTGTTTAGGAAGTGTATGGGAACAAGGCAGGTTGTGTAGTGGTGCTTCTCCAGAATCCGTTCTGGTCATCAAGCAATCTGCAGCTCAGGGGCTTCCTGAACCAGATGGCATGTCTACTTAATAGACCTTGATGAGCCATTCTTTCAGAAATTTGCAGACTTGCCTTTTGAATCTACTGCAACCCTCAGCACCAGGGGTTCCACACCTGAATTATAAACTGTAGGAAGTGCCTGTGTCTGTTGAGCCTGCTACCTGTTGGCATCGTTATTGGTTCGTTTTTCCTCTAAAGGAAGCTTCTCCATTATCTCTGGCCATCCTCATCCCCTGTCTCTGTATCTTTTATACTCTAGCATTTCTGGACTAGGGAGGCCAGAGAGAACTCAGACTACGGGCATTTTATAGAGTGCCACTCTAATATTCTCTCTTTTGTTCCCTACTCCTTTCTTTGTAACTCTTAAATTTGTATTTGCCTTTTTGGCCGCTATTGGGTGGATTTTTTTCATGCAACTGTTCATTCCAGCTTCAATACTTCATTCCTAAACAGTAATGATCACTTTCTATGCATTACACTTCACTGGATCATTTATAAATATTTTAATATTTATATTTTAATGTAAACATTTAGACCTCGATTTTATCCTTAGACCTTATTTAAGGTCTAAGACCTAAAGACCTTATTTAAGAATAAATACTTTAGCACAGACCCTCTTGGTCTCCAGTCTTTTAAGCAAATGAGACCTATCTCTGTAGTCCCATGGGTCCTCAGCCTTTGGTGAGAAGTCGTACAAAATGCCTTTTGGTAATCGAAATAGACTGTAATGGCTCAACCTTCTTACCCATACATTTCCTGACACCTTCAAAAATCTCCAACAGATTTGTGATTTAGGACTTTCTATTACAAAATGCTGTTGACACTCTTCCAATTCGTCATGTTTACCCATACGCCCACTAGACCTATTTTATTAATTTACCTGTAATTACATGTAATTACCTCTATCTTTGAAATCTTTTTTAAAACTGATGTTGTATTAATCATGTTCCAGTTTCTTGGAAGGTGGTTTTAAATGAGATTACTGTTCTTTGATCTTGGAGTTTGTTTTGATCCCCTAATTAGTAATTTGTCCTTCTGAGTGCTTACTGCTCATTTTCTCCACAATCTCATGTACCCACGCTTTACAGAGAATCTAAAGAATTTCCTGATGGGCATCTCCATGAACTGTTTCACAGCAGACAGCAATGCAAACATTAATTCTGCTTTTCTGACATGAATTTATTCTGCCAGAACATTCCCTTTATACCTGATCCTCTGTTGTCCTCACAAACCCTTGGCAGGTTTCTCACCTCTGAAACAAACCAGAAGCCTTGTTTCAACTTTTTATGAGACTATTGGTTGGACTAGATGATCTGAAAGGCAACCTAGGCAACCTAGCAATTCTATGAGTCTATGATTTTATGATTCTATTCTTCCCTCTTGTACTGAACCCTACATCGTAAAGGAGGAAAAAAGTATCTAAATGATATGTCATTTTGAAGAAATTTAAAAAATTGTGAAGAATGTTTGTTTCATGGGATATTTCAAAATTACAAATTTGCACTTTGGATTGCAAACAGAAGAAAATGAAGTATCAGTTTCCTTGAGACTGAAGTTTGATCGGTCTTTACTTAATATTTAGCACAGAATAGGTCAGAAGATATTTTAAGGGTTATCCCATTTCAAACAAATTGTATTTTCTTCAATTATGTATTAGCAGATTGTACAATCTGTTGAAGTGGTTATTTCTAACATTTGTATAATTCAAATTTAACTAAATAAGCATACATTTTCCAATTATATCTTTCAGAAATTCTTACAGCTCATTACAAGCTATTACGATGCAAAGCCACAAGCTGTAAACTTTAAGACAGCTGCAGAACAAGCCCGAGCACTGATCAATTCGTGGGTTGAAAATGAAACTGAGAGTAAGTACCACTCGGGTGGCTTTTTTCTTGTTTCACTTTCAAATAATTTGTATTTCCACATTTATTGCTCTTGCGGCCAAGGATCCATAAAAGACAGAAACTGAGGGGAGGTGATGAGAAAAGTGCGGTTAAATAGCTTGAAGCATGCCTCTCTCCAATCCTAACTGCTGCTCCTTACAAGGTCCTTCCCTTGACTCTTCGCGCTGTAGCCTCTTCTGAATTATTTTTCTTCAGCGGGAGGCACAGCTAGATACTGAGTGTCTCCTCTCTGATTAGTGAGGGTTTTACTTCTCCAGTCTTCAGCTGCTTGCAACCAGCTTCACAGAACTTCCAAGCTATTCCACTTTACCCACTTTACCCACTTCCCCATGCCATTTACTACCGAAATTGCAGGAAAAAAAAAAAAAAGATACAGAGCCATTTTTACCATATGCATGCCATGAAAAATGCACAGTAAAAAAAATCTCCCAAATGCAAATATTTTTGCTAGATAGGTAGGTACAAAGAAGGCACAATTAAAATTGGCAAGTTACACAGTCACACTGGAATAACAGTCCTATTTGTCTGATTTTGAAGGGAAAATCCAGGATCTGCTGCCTGCAGGATCTCTCAATTCTCGCACCGTATTGGTCTTAGTAAATGCCATTTATTTCAAAGGAAACTGGGAAAAGAAATTTCTGGAGAAAAATACTTCTGAGAGGCCCTTCAGACTGAGCAAGGTAAATTCCTTTCCTATATGCCTATTGTCATATGTCAATACGTCTATTACTGAAGAGCAAGAAACCTCTAAATATTTCACCTGCATTGCATATGCCACTGCAACACTACTCATAGCTGGGCACACGGCATAAACTCAGTGAGAATTGCAATTGTGAAAATAATCCGCATTATCTTATTTACATATATCCAAGAGAATAGGATTTTCACTTTAATTAATAGCTGCTCAGTATCAAAACACGTGAGAACACCGTGGTTAAGTATGAAGAAATTTCTTTAAGTACCAAGGTCCCATCTTCAAAAGGGACTGAGTTGCTTTTGAGAGCACTGCTTATACTTTTCTTCTCCACTTTTGAGGTACAGTCTGTACTCTTGAGTTCAACGAAACTGAACCAATTGTTCTTTCCTCATGCACCCTGGGTGTTGCCTAAAACCTCAGAGGGAATTTTCACAGGGGTTCGTCATTTTAGCCGAGTGTGTGAGGATGATGTATAGCTGAGGGCATGCTATTGAGCTAACAGTATTTAAACGACCATGCCCTGACAATTCACAGTAGCTGACTGCATGCATATTTTTGGACTGTGTCAAAGACAAGCAAAATTGTTTGTCAATGGAAGCATATATCTTGTTTGACATAGATTACAAGTGCAAACATCTTTTGTATGCCAGACAATTTGAAGCGATTGTGTCGATGATGTGACCATGCATCCGAAAACTACAACACGATATGTTTTAGGGTCTGTCATGGTAAATGGTTGTGGTGGGCTGACCGCCAGGTGCCCACCAAGCCGCTCTATCACTCCCCCTTCTCAACAAGACAGCGGGAGAAAAATAGGACAAAAAGCTCATGGGTCGAAGTAAGGACTGGGAGATCATTTACCAATTACCATCATGGGGAAAACAGAGTGGACTTAGGGAAATTAATTTAATTTATTGCCAATTAACCAGAGTAGGATAATGAGATATAAAACCAAACATAAAACACCTTCCCCCCACCCCTCTGTTCTTCGCAGGCTCGACTTCACTTGCAACTCTTCTACCTATCCCCCAAAGCAGTGCAGGGGAACAGGGAAGGGGGCTTGTGGTCAATTCATAACACTTTGTCTCTTCTACTCCTTCCTCTTCACACTCTTCCCCTGCTTCACTGGGGGGTCCTACCCACGGGATACAGTCCTTCATGTCCAACGTGGGTCCTTCCCATGGGCTGCTTCCCTTCAAGAACTGTTCCAGCATGGGTCCTTACCATGGGGTGCAGTCCTTCAGGAACGGACTGCTCCAGCATGGGTCCCCTGCAGGGTCACAGGTCCTGCCAGTAAACCTGCTCCTGAGTGGGCTCCTCTCCACAGGGTAACAGGTCCTTGCTCCTGAGTGGGCTCTCCCTCGGTTGCAGTGTCCTTCAGGGCACATCCACCTGTTGTAGCACGGGGTCCTCCACGGGCTGCAGGGTGGATATCTGCACCATCATGGTCTTCACCACAGGCTGCATGGGAATTTCTGCTCCAGTGCCTGGAGCACCTCCTCTCCCTCCTTCCTCACTAACCCTGCTGTCTGCTAAGTTGTTTCTCTCACATTTTCTCTCTCCTCTCTTCCAGCTCCTGTTGCGCAGCAGTTTTTACCCTTTCTTAAATATGTTACCACAGAGGCTCTACCAAAGTCACTGACTGGCTCGGCTTTGGCCAGTGGCGGGTCCATCTTGGAGCTGGCTAGAGCTGGCTCTGCCTGACATGGAGGCAGCTTCTGATGTTTCCTCACAGAAGTCATCCCTGCAGCCCCCCCTCCCGCTACCAAAACCTTGCCATGTAAACCCAATACATGGGTGTGTAGAGACGGTTTAATTCACAGGGTACCTGATACAAAGCCTGCACACAGATAAACTTTTGCACTCAAATGTAACTCAAATGTAAAGGATGGTGGACATACTAGTACAGGCTCTGTGAACATAATACAGAATAGTTCAGAAGACTATTGGGTAATCCAGTTTCAGCTGGTAATCCGGTCCTCTGTGGTTTAGGGAAGAGGAAAAACCAGCACAGGTCACAGAAAATACGGTTCAGAGGCAAAGTGAGACAATCAGTATTGCCTGGAAGTATAAAATAGGCAAAAGAACTGATGGCATCCAGGGGAAGAAAGTCAGCATTTTTTCCCCCCAATCAAAGTCCTCACTCCAAAAATATAGTATTTGGGAGAAAACATGAAATACTTATAGTAGTTACTTGCTTATCAAAGCTAACTCCTTTGTTTTAAAACAGGAAATATATTGTGCGTGACTCAGTCAGCAGGTAGATACTGCATGTGTTTACATCAATTTTTTTTAAAGATCCCAATGACTTTGAAAAGGGGTTGTATGTGATACTGTCCAAAGGAAAGGGTGCTGAGTATGCAAATGCTGCTGAGTCTTGTACTTGTTTACAAATTTTTGTTTTCAGTTCAATGAAGCAAGAAATCTTTACCATCCATTATAAGGAATGAAGTAACATTTTTTTATGTCTGAATTTTTTCACAGACCAAGACTAAACCAGTACAGATGATGTTTCTGAAAGATACATTTTTGATATTCCATGAAACAACCATGAAATTCAAAATCATTGAGCTGCCATATGTGGAAAATGAACTCAGCATGTTCATTCTCCTACCGGATGACATCAATGATAACACCACTGGTCTGGAGCTGGTAAAACCGACCTACTGTTGCATCACATACACTATGAGACAGTAACAGAAACAGATGAAAAGAGTGAGGAAGAATGAGCTCCAAAATCACAGCAGAATAGGTTCTGACGTGTGCATACTTTGTTTCATAAAGTATAACACCATGACTTCTCAGCTTAGAATTCAGGGCATATGATAACATTGCAAACACAGTGTTCTACTTAGGGGTACACCTAAAAAGTCTGTCCATACAACCATCTTTGCCTATTTTGTGTCCCCTTTTCTATTGCTGGAATAGCACAAGGAAAGCAAGGACCAAATCTGAATCACTGTGCCCTGGAGTTGTCTTCTTCTGAGGGCTGTATTAATTCATTTTATGACATTTGCAGTCTGGATTTGCACCTGATATTTTGTGGTGAGGCTTCTCAAAATAAGTGCTGACTACCGTGACCCAGAAGGTATCAACACCCACCCATGACCACACCAGGACCAATTTCAGATTCTAAACAGATCACGGCAACAATCTTTTTATTTGTACCTGAGGTACCGTGTGTTCCAGTTATTTACCACTTCTAAGAGAAAAGTCATCCATATACTCACATAGCAAGTGCCTACTAGTATCATTATGAGTCACACATTGCAAAAAAGCAGTACTCTCCACAACAGAAAAATGAACCACTCTGACAGTTCAGGCCTATACCTCACTGTCTTTAAGGAAACAGGGTGTAAGTCAGTCACTGACAGCCTGATCTCACTCATTGCAGGTGGAAAGAGAGCTGACCTATGGGAAACTGGCTGAATGGACCAAATCAGCCAGCATGATAAAAGCTGAAGTGGATCTCTACCTGCCCAAGTTGAAGCTGGAAGAGAATTATGACCTTAAATCCACTTTGAGCAGCATGGGGATGCGAAATGCTTTTGACCCCGTTCAGGCCGATTTCACAGGGATGTCAACTAAGAAGGATCTTTTCATCTCAAAAGTAATTCACAAAGCTTTTGTGGAGGTCAATGAAGAAGGTACCGAGGCAGCAGCTGCCACAGGTGTCCTGGTGCTGAGATCAAAAACGCCAACAATGATTTTTAAAGCTGACCACCCTTTCCTCTTCTTCATCAAACACAACAAATCCCAAACCATCCTCTTCTTCGGCAGACTCTGCTCACCCTAGCCAGAGTTACTCCTTGCCTCGCAGAGCAGGAGACACTCGCTTGCCAGCTCAGAGGCAAATGCCAAAGCCTGAAACTCCTGCTGCAACTGGGGGGAGTGGGACCTGAACCCTTTCTCCATCAGACCACGCACCCCAGGGCCTGAGGCACAGCTCCTTCCGCGCTTCTCTCCTACCCTGAGGGGACAACCTAATGGCAGTGGGGAGTGCAGGATGCCCTGCATCCACAGAGCAATCCTGGTTGTCAGTTAGACCAGGCCATCAAGGGTAGCTCTGTGCCCTCACCCCTACTAGCTGTGGCATTTCTACCCTTTTCCCTCACAGCGGCGTATACAAATGCATGCTAACGCAGGCCCCCTCCTCGCCTTCATGACTAGAACCCCCGATTCAGGAATGATCTTAGCACTTTCTCCCACCCCACAGCAGACAGACCCAGCTCTTGTTTAGCCCTCCATTAGGTCCTTGCTTTACAGCTGGAGGCAGACCCTCCCTGACCACTGCCTGCCGCCATTCTCCTGCCTTCCTTCCACATCCCACCTGTAAGCCTTTATCAGCTCAACTGGCTTCACATCAGCCTGACCCCCTTGAAAAAAAATATTTAAAAATACATCTTTATAAGGGCTATTTGCCTCGCTCAGAGCCTCAGGTGCATGACGAGGGGGCCAAGCCCATACAGCCTCTGGCTGCAGCAACACCTCACTTTCACTCAAAACAACCCCCGCTTCAAAAACGATTATTAATCATAATAAACCCTCACGGACTGCTGGCGTTTTCTCTCAGCTCTGCCACCAGAGGGAGGCAAAAGTGGAAAATCACCGGCTGCAGCGAGGCGAGGCCCGTGAGGCGTCTCCGCGGCGGTGGGCGGCGGCCATTTCGCCCCAGGGGCTGCCGCGCTTCCCTACCGCGACGGCAGGGACCCAACGGCCATTTTGGCTAAATCCCGGGGCGCGGCAGGGGAGGGGCCGAGCTTCCCCCGTCCCTCTCCCCCAGCTCGTCAATGCTTCCGGGGGAAGGGAAGGAAGGAAGGGCCGGGCCCGGGAGGAGGGGAGCAGGGGAGCGTGGTGCCCGGTGGGGTGAGTGCGGCGGCGGCGGCTCCGCTGTCCTGCAGGTTTCGTTAACTGTGGGAAGCTTGTGGCTTTTTAATAAGAAAGCGGAGGCTGCATGGCATTGATTCTATTATTTTTAGGTGTTTTTTTCCCCCCTCTTTCGTGAGGCGGTTTCAGCTTCTTGTCAGCGGGAATCGTAGCGGTGCGTAGGGAGTGCTACGTGTAAGGAGTGAGGGGCGCACCGCCGAAATGTGGAGTTTTAACTGGTGCGGGGGCGGAGGTGGGTCTTGTCCCTCCTTCCCCGTTCCCCAGCGCTACCAAGCGAGTGCGAAGCCCTCGGCTTCTTGTGGCCGAGCGTACTGGGATGGCGACAGCTCTTCGGGGTTCCTACGGGCACTTCTCCGCTCCTGCCGGGCGCGGAGCCGGCCGTGGTGGGGCGGCGGCGGGGCTCTGTCACCCGCCGTGTCCCACTGGGGAGGCGCGAAGTGGAGGAGCCGCTACACCTGCAAGTGTTTTAACGCTTGTCCCGACTCTCCAAATCCTAAATGACGCCCCTTTCCCTCGAGAAAGCAGGCGGCGGGTTCAGGGGGTGGGGAAAGGGGATGCCTGTGCCGCAGTCTGCAGCTTCCTCTGCGGAGATGGGCACCGCCTGGTGCGCATCACCCTGAGTTCCCCCTCTGGCGGTGTTTGAAACAGTGGGCTTGTGGCCGCGCTGGGGCGAGGTGGGCAAGCATCCGCATATACCAGCCGCTAGTCCATCCCGTAGTCTCTGTGGGAGGTATCTCTTGGGCCACAGGTTGGAGGAGAGCTGCGTCCTGCTCTGGCCAGGTTCCCCCAGGGCAGAAGGGGTAGTTGGGAGAGACGCTGCAGTGTGCATCGGCTGCTTAATCTGGATACAGCCTTTCTGTTCTTAAAGACTGTCCTAAAGCATAGGTGTCTACTGCTGAGAATATATGCTTCACATCCATAGTGCTAGGAACACGCAGGGTAAGGGCATCCGGAAACCTCCGCAGGAGTGCCGCACCACTGGCGTGCAGAGCCCACGGGGAGGCCAGAGTGAGGGATGAGTTGCTGTGGGCAAACCCTCTGATCACTGAGGGGCTTGCGGCAAACAGTTTACAATCAACTGACAAATAATGTGCTTGTATCACATGTTTCTTATTCCTTAAAAGTGCAGGCATTCTGTATTGTCTCCAAAACCGCTCTGATGAGAAGGGTATCAGTAGTTACGCTGCTTTTCATGAGCTGCGGGGAAAGTATGGATAACTGTAGAGATACAGCTCCTAGCATTGTGCCCCAGCTGTTGAAATATTACTTACAATTTGGTTAAATGCACTGATTTTCATGTAGGCAAATAGTGTGAGTTGCTTCCTTTCTTCCTTTTGTCTTTAAATTCTTGTCTATTATGGAAGCCCTACAGAAACTTTCTAGGTAATGCTGCTTGCCGCCGTCACTATTCCTGTGCGTTTTGATCTCCAGGTCAAAAAACCTTATTGCCAGCAATCTGACAGGTATCAGGACAGTTGGAAAACTCAGGTCTTCATTTTAACCAACATGAACTGAAAATATAAAGTGCCTCCTACTTGTGCTGTGAAGTCCATGTAGTTAAATTACTTGTTTCAGTCAGAATTGGAGGATTGCTTTAATCTCAGTTTGCCTTTTGGTTTTAATCCTTCAGTTACAGGAGAAGGGAAACAGGAAAAAAGTTACTACTCTTTATTGCAAGGCTGCTAGAAAGAAATTTTCTTAGGTGGAAAATCATGCATGGAGAAACTTGTTCTCTCCACCTATTTGTTTGAGATAATGAATTAGTAAAATGAACTGGGTGTAGGTTTTGTATTTTGTGGCAACATATCAACACTAGGCACTGCCTTAACGGAAAAGCAGAACACAGAAACCTTTACTACCAGCTGATATCTTATGATGTCTGCTGATGCTTATCTGTAGTTAACTCAGCATTCTAGTATTTATTGCGCCTTTTATAGGTGTGTGGTTTAATCTTAGTTTAGTTTACCTACACAGCTGATGTATGTAGAGTATGACAGGCTCAAGTTACACATGTTTGAGTGTGCATGTACTATAAAGTTATCTATAAGCAGTTTTTTTTATTATGTGTGTTTCCGTGTTGTAGGCGATAAAATGGAACTGAAATGGACTTTGATTTTTTGTTGTACTACAGCGGGAAATTACAGTAATCTGTCATGCTGACCAAATAACTTTTTTCTTTTCTCTTTTAATCTTGTAGATCAAGTCATTCTGCTGACTTCTACCAGACTGGCTGTTAGGTTTAAAACACCGCGTGTACACGTAAGAGTAAGCTGAAGGTAATTCTGAAGATATACTTAGAGAAGGTAAGAGTTTCTAATTCTGCCGTTCTGATGCCTAACTTTTTGCTCTGGTTTTCCTATAAAGGCAAATAATTGTCTTTTTGAAGTCAAAAGAGACTTGTATTAATAAATCCTAAAGAAAATGATGTTGCATATACTAATCTCAAAAGATATAATATTATTTACCCAGTGAAGAGTCTAATGACACCAGTGGGAATTGCTGTCTCTGCTACAAGTATGAGATGGAAATAGAAAAGCAAAAAAAAAAAAAAAAATCCCTAAAATAACTCGGGTGCCTAGTATGGGATTTAAGGTGCTTGTTCCACCAAATCAGTTTTTCAGTGAGTTGATAATTTTCCAGCCTAATTATGACACTTGCTGCATAGTTCATACTGGGAAATGTGAAAGATAGAAATAACTTACCAGTTTGTATTCAAATAAATTTGAGCTGTTGTTTTGTGTTTTATCTCCCAGGCTCTGAACCATGGATAGCCTCTGTGTGGCAAATACCACTTTTGCACTCGACCTCTTAAGAAAGTTGTCTGAGAACAAAAGCAGGCAGAATCTATTCTTTTCACCTTTTAGTATTTCTTCTGCTTTGTCTATGATTTTGCTGGGTTCAAAAGGCAACACTGAAGCCCAAATAGCAAAGGTATGTCTAAATAAACTTAGTGTATTAAATTTGGGAGCATATGAACAACAAATCTGTATTATGCCTGTTATCTGCACTTACGCTAAACTATTCTTGTTATTCTGGTCTTAGAGCAGAGGTCTTCCTTTGGTATGTATGGAAGCAGTACCTGTTTTTATAGGTACCTGAGCTTCCTTCAGCATGAAATTAGGAGGTTCCTGGGTTTTGTTGTGTGGGTGGTTTTCTGTTTTTTTTTGGGACAGAGATCTTCCTTCAAGTTGTCATTAAGATGTAGCATGGGCTTTTTGTAGGTTTGATTAATCTCTAGTTACATAATATTTTCTTCTGTCTTCTTTGGGCTTGATACCAGACTATACATGTTTTGAAAATGTAGCCAGGCACATAAAAAAAAATATTAAAAATCCATGTATGTAAAAATCGTGGCTGCACCTTCGTTAAAATTTTTTAAATTGCTCAGGTGGCAAATACCACTTGGCATATATTTTTATATATGCAAGTGACAGTATTAAATGCATAATCAGTCATTTTTGTTGTTACATTTACCTCTTCTGCAAAGTGGAAGAGGACTATAAACCATGTATCTTATTTTCATTTAAATCTATGAAAGTTTCTCCAAAATTATACTATTGCCATACTTGGAGATATTCAGAATCCATCTGGACACAGCCCTGGGCTATCAGCTGCAGATGGCACTGATTGAGCAGGGGGGTGACCTCCATAGGTCCTTTCCAACCTCAACCATTTTGTGATCCTCTAATGCTTGCCTTGAGTAAAGGAAACTCCATGCTGCTGACTCTTCTGCACCCTAATTTATTACTTATACAACATCTGGCTGGGTGCATCATATGTGACTTGCACAATAAGCGCCAGATGGGAGGTGTGATGAAAAATACCGTGGCTTCAAGTCACAGTTTTTAAACCCAAAAGCAATTTTAAAATAAAAAATTAATTGTGCTGAAGCAAGTGTGTTTAGCAAAGGCATGGACTCCGCTGAGGATGTTTGTCTTTCTACAGGTGCTTTCTCTGAACAAAGATGAGGATGCTCACAATGGGTATCAATCACTTCTCTCTGAAATTAATGATCCAAACACCAAATATATACTGAGGACTGCTAACCGACTTTATGGAGAAAAGACATTTGAGTTTCTCTCAGTAAGTAACAATTAAATTAGTGGTGTTTTTTTAGGATAACGTACTTGCTACCTGTTTCCTTTTGGAGGTCAAAGGCAGGCTTTGGGCTTTACTTTCCAAATTTTCTAGGCTGAGGCCTAACAATGTGATAGATTGTGCCAAAGCCCAGTATCTGAACTTCGTGGAGAAGCTCCTTTTAGATGGCTTATGATCTGAATGCACAACTGGTGCAAATCACTGTAAAATCCATCAAACTCTAAATCTTCAGGCTTCCATAATCCATTAATTTTTTTTTGGCTGTGGGAGAAATGACTGACGTATCTCTTTTCCCTTGAGTGTGTGTAAATATGGTAAAAAGAACTATCATTGCTTTTCAGCATGGGCAGTATTTTGTAGTTTTTCTGTTATGTAAGTCATCCAGAGAACATACTAAGAGGAGTACATGACTCTTAAGACTTTCCTTACCAGATGAAGACTTCTCTTATCAGATGATCTAAATAAGGATAATAGGTATTGTGTTATACATGTTTCTTTGGATGCTTCCCTAGAAACAGTAAGATGTAAGGCTCTTGGGGTTTTTTTCCCAGGAGTGGTATACAGTGATTCTTTTTATGAAGAATGCTAGTGTTTCATTTGTCTAATAGGTAAAATTTACATGGATTGTACTGTAAAACTTTGCATCTGTGTTATAAAGATCTAACTATATTAAACCAGAGACAAGGTATGTTTTTTCCTCTCTAAGAAAAGTCAGTTTCCTCTCTGAATTAGAAGTTTTCTATTAGTCTGGGAGATTTAACAAAGAAATTTATGTAGAGAGAGGCTTACAAAATCATGTGTTCTCTCACTGAAGCAAAAAACCCCCTAAAAACTAGCCATGTAATTCTCAGTTAAGTTAGGTAGAACTTTCTAGTGTAGTTAACAAGCCATTTGACTTAGTAACATATGGTGGACAATTCCTAGTTCAAATAGGTGCTATAAAACCTAATAGGAACATGTCAGACAAAACTTTAATGTCTCTATATGAAGCTGAAGAACAAAAGCGGGCAGATTTCCTTGGTATATTTAAGAATCGTCTGTGGTTGAATGGCAGTAAAATGTATTGCTAAAAAGCTGTTCTGAATGTCCCTGTCAGTCATTTATAGAGTCGAGTCAGAAACTCTACCATGCTGGACTAGAACAGACTGACTTTGTGAATGCTTCAGAGGATTCCAGAAAACAAATTAATGGCTGGGTAGAGGAAAGGACTGAAGGTGAGTGTTTTGCAGAATGCCTGGTTGTATTTAATGGCAGCCGGGGCTTGGCTAAACAGCTATTTCAAGATATAATATTGTGAATTAAAAAAACCCAAACATTGAGCTCTTGCTCTGTTTGGTACCTAATCATCTTATCTGTAGTGTATTAATTACAGAGTATATACTATATTAGATAAGTTTGACATGTATGTAATTATTAAAAATTGGGGTTTTTTTCCTATGTATCATAAAGGTAAAATTCAGAACCTGTTGGCGGAGGGGATTATCAATTCACTGACCAGACTTGTGCTGGTGAATGCCATCTATTTCAAAGGCAACTGGGAAAAGCAGTTCAACAAAAGCAGTACAGCAGAAAGGCCATTTCATATTAACAAGGTATGATGTGCTAAAATGCTGATGATACACTGTTACTCTGAAGTACTCTGAAATGAATACATTTAACTCATAAGAAAAAAAAAATCATTCAGGCAGGATTACCTTGGGTAGGCTGTATGAAATTCTTTATACCCCCTCCTTTAATATGAACACTCTCTTTGAGTAGTTTCTGTTAAGTTTCACACAATTTCTAGAAACTGTAATATAACAATTAAGTATTTCTTTCATTCTGTTTCTTCCTTTTTTCCTTTACCCTTCTTGTGTATTAGAGAAGTAGCCCTGTACATAGTTAGAGAACTTAAAACAGAACTGAGGAGAAGAAAACAGTTGAGTGAAGCTGTCAGGCTGTTTGAGAGTTGTGAGTAACTTCACAGAAGTCAGTGAACTTGATTATTTTAGCATACAACTGGTTTGGATAAGAAAAGAAATGTTCCTTTAGGTTGTAGGCAGAAAAGAGCGCTTCTAGATGCGCAGGAACTTCTGAATGTAAGTTGTCTTCAGCCAATTATTATTATTATTATTATTTTAAGGTCAGAGTCTTTAGGATCCAGGTAACTATTGGAGAAAGTTGTAAGGTTGGGGAATGCTGCCTTGGCGCACCCAAGGAACTCACTTTTAGATAGGCAAACAACTGCATATCTCTTTCCTTGTAAAACTGAATGGCTTAAGTTTGTATTTTCATCCTACTGATGACTAGCTACTGATAAGCTGCAGAAGCCTGCGAGTAGGCTCAAATGAGCAGTGGGAAATCCCCTGAAGTTTTAAGCTAGTTATTTTACAATCTGTCCAGTAGCAAAGATTTAGTTTAGCATCCGAGAAGCCTTTGCAGCATCCTGTGACATTTTCTGACTCTTGCACTTCTCATGACTCACTGGATGATTTTCACATGCTGTGTGGCTTTTTCATTGCTTTTGCATCCTTTTCATGCGTCATTGTTGTTGCAAAAGAATTTCTGCTGTATTCGCTGTGGGCATTGTTTCAATGAGCTTTATTTTAAAAACAAAAGATTACTTGCATGGTTATCTCATGAAGGTAAGGGAGAAAGCAATGAAACCCTTAACTGAAAAGGAGGAAATAATGATGTAAACAATAGTAGCTGATGCTCCATGTGAAAGTGGAAGGAGACAGCCGAGAATAAAATTGAGAAGAAAAATCTTTCCCCTCCTTATTATCCATGTGACTTAGAAATTCAAAATAATGCTCTCGCTTTCTTGGCATTTTTAGTATCATTTTAAAATATTTTAATTCCTCTTTGTTACGGCACTTGGAGCCACATGGACTAAAAATGAAAACACCTATTTTAAAATTATTTTATATTCATTTAAAGCAAGGAACACAGGCCCTGCGTCTTATCGACTCTGTTTAATGCTTGTCACTAGTTCTTCAGTGAGCAAATTTATGTGTCCTTACCTCTTTGCCTTAAAGGAAATGTCACAGACATTTCCATGTTAGTAATTAAAAAAAATTAATCTCGGGAATCCTTACTTCTTATCTCTTGCTTTACAAAAGACAATGGTGGGGCTGTACTCTGTGGTGTGGTAAGTTCCCTTTCGCCAAATTCTAAAATGCCCTGAGTAATTAGATGCCTGCTTTGTATTTTGAGACCAGCATACTAGCTCAGCACTAACTGTTGACATCTCTTTATTTTTAGAATGAGACCAAGCCTGTGCAGATGATGTTCAAGAAGGACAGATTTAACATGACCTATATTGGGGACTTCCAGACCAAAATCCTTGAGCTCCCTTACGTTGGTAATGAACTCAGCATGATTATCCTGCTTCCCGATGCAATCCAGGATGAATCCACTGGCTTGGAAAATGTAAGTTGAGCAGAATACGAAGACAGTCTTATCCTTCCAGGGAAGAGTTTGATACTGCGTATTGATACTGCAGTTCAATTCTAAAGCTATTATGTCACTGGTGCTCAACACCAGCTGAAATATCCCACACCTCCCTGTCCCCGAAGTTATTGGCATGCCTCGTGTCACTGCTGGTCACGCTGTGTGCTGCCCCCTTAGCCAGGGGCTTTGGAAGAAGACCTGACCTCCTCAGGAGCAGAGGTTAGCTGTGGTTATGGTGAAGGCATAGTATGGTGGGCATCATCTAGCGTGAGAGGGGATCTGGAGTAGCGTTTAGGAAGTCCTATAGCTTGTCCCATAGATCTTCCGTTCTGAACAGCTGGCAGATTGTCTCTGGCCCACCACCTGGAAACAGGCGCTCAGGAAAGTGTAGGATCTCTTTTGTTGTGGAGATACGATACAAGTTTTGGCTATTTCTTGCTCTGGACAAGGAACTTATTAATAAGGCTTTCTAACACTGACTGCAAAGGGCATTGTGAGCAAACTTTTTCATTGGCCTGTCAAGCTGAAGGAGGATCCTGTGGTTAAGAGACAGAAGAACTGGGTCCAGTTCCTTTGGGACATTGTCATCAGTTCTTCTGTGCCTTTGCTTCCCATATGTAAAAATGTAAAAAAAACGCAACCAAACAAACCAAAAGAACCCCTAAACCCCACCAGTCTAATATGTTTATAAAAGCAAACTTTACGTGGAAGGGACTGATCATTATTGTATCTGCCAGAAAGCGTATGGGATTGATCTCAGCTGGGGCTGTAGTCTCTAGTGAGAAGTATAACTTGACTTTTGGCTTGAGACCCTCTAAATCCTGGAAAAAAGATACATATTATGCACTATGTAAACAAACACAGTAATTGCCACTTTAAGCTATGTAAAAACTGACTCTTTTCTCATTTTAATTATGTACCTTTGTGGTTTTGCTTTAGCTGGAAAGAGAACTTACATATGAGAAGCTGATAGATTGGATCAATCCTGAAATGATGGACTGTACGGAGATGAAGGTGTCTTTACCCAAATTTAAACTGGAAGAAAATTATGATCTGAAACCCCTTCTGAGCAGCATGGGAATGCCTGACGCGTTTGACTTGGGGAAGGCAGACTTCTCAGGAATCTCAGCTGGCAACGAGCTGGTGCTCTCTGAAGTAGTTCACAAGTCCTTTGTGGAAGTCAACGAAGAAGGCACTGAAGCGGCAGCTGCCACGGCAGGAGTGATGATGCTGCGCTGTGCAATGATCGTTCCAGAATTCACTGCCGATCATCCCTTCCTCTTCTTCATCCGGCACAACAAAACTTCCAGCATTTTGTTCTGTGGCAGATTTTGCTCTCCCTAAAAAGGAGATGTCTTGGCAGAAGAGCCACTGTTACTCAGTAATGTTCTGTTTCTTTAGAAAAGGGCTGCTCTTTTTGCACTAATTGTCTCTTCCAACTGTGCCTGAACTTCTGTGGTCTTCATCTCAGGCTTGACTAGAATAACAGAGCCGCTTAGCCGTACACAGCAACTGCCATTGACAGCAACTCTCTTGCCCTGTGCACCCGAGTGCAGGGGTCTCTGAATTCTTGGTGACACAGGAAACATCCCGCTTGCTCGGTGAACGCTGTGGCTGTCCTTGTGGTCCCCGTTGCACTTTGCTTTTTGTGGCCACCCGGCAGCAAGTCAGGCAGTGACATCTCATGGGAAAGGAAGAAGTTAATTCTGTTTCTGATGAGGCTGGGGCACATCTTTAGCTCCCTTCCCCTTTTTTCCTCCCATCCCTCTTTTTTTTTAATTTTTAATTCCAGACTCATTCGTTTAATGCCGTGATACGTTCCCTAGAGATGAAAGGAGGCTTTGGCAGCCTGTTCCCAGTGTTGTTAAATATCCTGACTAAACAGGGTTTTTTTGGATAATAACTGGACGAGCACTTGGGCAAGAATGGGAATAAAAGTATGTCTTTGTACCAAATGTCCTTATAGGGTATTCAGGGGGTGAGGATCCTTGTTTTATCACCACAGGATACCCGGGTTTATTACCTGTTACCGAGTTTATCAGTCCTTTAACAAAGAATGTAATGAAAAAGCATATGGTGCCTATGCAATATTTAAATGACAAAGCTTTCATTTTTTGCTATTTTTATGTATTTTTTCCTATTCAGTGTCTGAAACGTGTTAGTTTAACTGTATAATACCAAAGACACAGCTGAAATAGCTTTGCTGATACAGTGATTTGTTTTGCTGTTTCTTCCTGAGATAATAAAAGAACTGAAGGTGCTGTAAGACTCTTGTTTCTTTTTTTCAGCTGTAAATGATGCCTTTTTTTTTAATTTGTAGTATGAAGAAAACAGTTATGTCTTGATAGCGTACAACCAGCTTCTATGTAGCATTGTTTGTAATTAGAATCATAGAATGTGTTGGGTTGGATGGGACCTTTAAAGGTCATCTAGTCCAACCCCCCTGCAGTGAGCAGGGACATCTTCAACTAGATCAGGTTGCTCAGAGCCTCATCAAGCCTGGCCTTGAATGTCTCCAGGGATGGGGCCTCCACCACCTCTCTGGGCAACCTGCTCCAGTGTCTCACCACCCTCATTGTAAAGAGCTTCTTCCTAATGTCTAATCTAAACCTGCCCTGCTCTAGCTTAAAACCATTGCCCCTCGTCCTATCGCTACGTGCCCTTGCAAACAGCCCCTGCCCAGCTTTCTTGTAGGCCCTCCTCAGGTACTGGAAGGCCGCTATAAGGTCTCCCTGGAGCCTTCTCTTCTCCAGGCTGAACAACCCCAGCTCTCTCAGTCTGTCTTCATAGGAGAGGTGCTCCAGCCCTTGGATCATCTGTGTGGCCCTTCTTTGGACCCGCTCCAANGCTGGCCACGCTGCTTTTGATGCAGCCCAGGATGCGGTTGGCCTTCTGGGCTGCAAGCGCACATCGTCGGCTCACGTCCAGCTTTTCATCCACCGGTACCCCCAAGTCCTTTTCTGCAGGGCTACTCGCTATCCCGTCACCCCCCAGCCTGTATTGATAACGAGGATTGTCCCGTCCCAAGCGCGGGACCTTGCACTTGGCCTTGTTGAACTTCATCAGGTTTGCTCAGGCCCACCTCTCTAGCTCGTCCAGGTCCCTCTGGCATATCAACCGCACCGCTCAGCTTGGTGTCATCGGCAAACTTGCTGCGGGTGCGCTTGATCCCACTGTCTAAACCATTGATGAATTAATTGTTAAACACACCGTTTTCTGAACGCTGTGCACCATGAAGTTTGGGGTCGCCCTCGCACGGCGCCTTCACAGGGGCGGGGGCCGGTGCCAGCGCTACCTCTCCTTCCGTACGCAGCTCCCGACCACGGCTCCTCGCTGCTCATCACCCGGGCGGGGCTAAATTGCCGAAAGGTTTATTTTTTACCCCGGGAAATCCGGGCCTCCCCCGCGGCCCGCCCCTCGCCCCGCCCCGACGGGGGCTCCGCCGGACCCGGCCACCTCCGCTGCGCGCCGGCCCGGGCAGGTAGGTGGGCAGCGGGGGGCGGGAGACACCTGCCCCCGGGTGGAATAGGGTGATAAAGGGACGAAAAGCAGATTTATATTTTTTTTTTCCCGGCGGCGGGGTCTGGTGGCGGGGCGGCCGGCGGCGCTCGGCAGCCTTGGGGTGGGGGCCGTGAAACGGCTGGTTTGGGTGAAAAGCTTGCACAGCGCGGTGGGGCGAGTAACCGAAAGTAAAAGCGCTCTTTTGGATCTGTGTTTGGTTTGTTTTTTTTTTTTTTTTTTTGTGTTTTTTTTTTTTTTTTTTGTTTTTTTTTTTTTTGTGGT
>VYZM01001913.1:425126-478021 GCA_013398915.1 Dromas ardeola
ATTTTTTTTTTTTTTAGCATAGGGTTAGATAAAAGAACGTTGCAAAGATGCAGGACGCTTGTCCTTTTGGCAGTGGAAGCAGATAGTGTTATTTTGCTAAAGACTATGCCGGAACTGCCCAAATTCTGCAGCAGATTCCTCCACGTAGCTGGGTCTGGACAGTACTTGCCAACAGCATCACTGGGCTGCTCTCCTGGTTGCTGGGAGGAGATGCACAAATGCCCGTGGCTAAAATGAAACTCTTTGAGGAGGAAACAAGCTAGATAACAGCCAAATCCCAAAGTCCCGCCGCAAAGAGAAGCAGGAGTCTGAGCTGGGCCAGCAGGAAGGTTTTCCAGCATCGAGCGGTACTGCCAGTAGTTCTTGGGTAGGTTTTTACACCTTCCCCAGCCCTCCCACCGGGCACCCCACCCCGCTCCAAGGGCCAAGATGCCGAGCGCGTCTCACCAAAATGAATCACTGCGCCAGCCGCCCAGTGCCAGCCCTGAAGCTCGCTCTGTTCTGCGCTCCCCTTCTGCCTTCGCTAGGTGGTACGTTGCCTTCAGCTAGCCAAACCCCGAGGCTCTCTTGCCCACACGTTTTGGGCTGCTCAGCCCCATCGGGACTCAGGTGCGTTTGTAGCTAGATGCAGCGTGCAGGTAGCTCACTTGTTCTCGGCACAGCGGGCCGGTGAAAGTAGCGGTGCTTTACACCGCTTGAAGGTAAGCGTAGACTTGAGCCTTTGGCGGGATTGACACCTTTTCGTGGCACGGTTTGTGCCATGAAGACGGGCAGCTTGCAGAAAGGTGTCTGAATCGTCCCGAGCAGTCACTTTGAGCGCTTTCTGTGCAGGATTCGGGTAGAAGACCTGGGGGAAAGTTGCATCAGTGAGCTCTCTGGGGGCTGCTGGGTCTGTGAGGCTGAAAGACTAACTTGCAATCCTGCCGGCACATGTACTTCCTATTTCAAGATAGAAGGCAAGAAATTTTTTTAAATAACATCTTTAAAGTTAGCCTAATGGGGAAGGTTAGGATATACAATTTACATGGGAAAAAAATACGCTTTTTCAATGATGTGACTGGTTTTTTTTTTTTTGAAGACAAAGAAGATGCACTGACAATTGAATTCTCACTGTTTCTGTCTCCAGCTGCAACCAGATTAATGCAGACTCTACTTCGTGAGTCACACAAGGTTAGGATTTTGAAGAGTGTTTCCTGGAGTCCTTACTGTCTGTTTATTTTCCAGCTATAACCATGGAGAACCTGCGTAATGCCAACAGCAGATTTGCACTTGATCTGCTCAGAAGGTTCAATGAAACCAACCCAACAGGAAATGTTTTCTTCTCCCCTGTCAGTGTCTCTGCTGCTCTCGCCATGGTCCTTTTAGGGGCCAAAGGTAACACAGAGGCACAGGTGCTGAAGGTTAGTGAAAAAAGATACTCTTGTGCTGTATGTTTTATTTACATTAAAAATTGATGTGGTTTAGTGGAGGCAAAACAAAAGGAGGGTATTATTTTTATGTGCTCAGGACCAGATTTCTGTCAGGCTCACTGAGTCTTTCTCGAGCTCCTTTTTGCAGTTCCCTTCTGCCTGCCCTGTTCCAGAGCCCTCTCTCCATATTTGCAGTGGCCCCTGTTTCTCACTTAATTTCACTTATTAAGTTAATTGTTGAAGTAGGAAGCTAATTTCATTAGTTAATCAGTCTCCATTTCAATTGATTGGCATTTCCAGCAGCAAGGCCTTATTAGTTTTCATGAACCATTTCGACAAAGAACTATTGCTTCGTAATACAAGGTTACAAATGATGTGATTATTGCTAATGACGCTGTGTATTTTGTAAAAAACACAATAATAATATATAGTTTTATATTTAAAGCACGATAACTATCATAATACGTGATGATGCTACCTAAGTATTGGTATCTTGGAGGAGCTGAGCCCATACGCTTATTCTTACCATAGCCTGAAGTGAGGTAGGATAGTTTTTAAAAAACAACTAATTACCAATTGCAAAAAATGGTTTACACAGGCGTGTGGCAGTTTCCCCTGAGGCCTCCTGCACTGAAAGGACTCGATCGCTGTTATTTTTTCCCTTTGTTAGGCTAACGCCCACTAGTGCAAAAGGGCATGTGAGGCTTCTCGTTGCAGTCATCACCATGTATTTGCCTATGAATAATTTCACCTTTGTATTCTGGACTTTAGGAGGAACTGTTTTATACTGTTGAGTGGTGCCGTGCTTACTGAATAAGACAATGAAATTATTTTCTCACTGCTTGTACAAACAGACTTTGAACATATATTTCATGTAATCAAACTGACAGCCCCGCCTAAGATAAACCTACTGACAGCAGAAATCATGCAAAAGGAACTTTGGGGAAAAAAAATGTGTCTCAGCGCAGTCGCCTTCGATAATGCATGTTCCCATACCATAATGCTTTACTTACGAAACTGTCGCTAGTTAAGGAGACAGTGGTTGGTAACTGTCAAGGGATGTTTGCAAGTATATAGAACATTGCTTCTGTGATCATAACCCTGTTGTAATTTGCCTCTGTGATGTTTTCCTCAGCTATTTGTATGCACATCGCAGCTTGCAGTAACGTGGGCAGCAAGGTCTGACCAAAAACCCAGTGAGATAAAATGAGGGCTTTCCTTTGAATCCAGTGGTTGTTTTGTAGTGAGCTTCCCTGCTGAGAAATACATGATTTAAGTTTTAATGTGAATGTCCCTGCTTTGGTCTAGTCTTCCCTCTCAATGAGGCCTGGCAGCTCCTGCTGTCCTATCTGTAAGCCTTGGCTAGCCAGCTTGCCTCTGGGAAAGGAGGTTCTGGTAAAGAGCAACTGCAGTAATGCATTTGATTTTTAAGATGATACAATTATATACATCTATAAAAGCAGTTATATTTTTATAAAACCATAACAGATAGTGGTTCTAAGTCTTCTTAAGACCTCACCTTTCTTGAGTGCTCAGATAAGTCCTGTGCTAGTTTTGATTGTATGTTCTGAAAAGCAAAACCCCATGTTCCCTTGGGCCAAAGGGGGAAGCAAGAAAGCTGAAGTGTCTCTGTGGCATCGTCTCTCTTTTCAGTTCCCCACCTGGGAGTGAGTCCTCGTGTCCAGGGCTCCACAGAGGGGAGGCACACGGATGTCACGCAGACAGGCCTCGGGGGGTTATAACCAACAGCTTCAGCCAAGACTGCGCATAAACCAGGAGCTTAATACAAGCGGCTGATACAGGCAGCGTAGCGCAATTTCACTCACTCTTTGAGGTTTACAGAAGTTTTTAAGCAGCTTCCAGCTTCTTCTTTTCTCTTTCTTCAACTTGCCTACCTGCTGGATCACACCCACCCTATAGATATACTGTATGTTCTTTAGAGACAGTATTAGCAGCAGCTAGTTCACTTCTTTCATTTCAGACGCTTCATTTTGACGAAGTTGAAGATGTTCATTCAAGATTTCAGGGTCTGACTACGGATATAAACAGAAGCAATGCTCCCTATCTCTTACGGCTTGCCAATCGGCTTTTTGGAGAGAAGTCCTACAGCTTTTTGCCGGTACGCTGGTGCACATCATGATGGTGTGGTGGAAACCTGGTGGGGAAATGTAGCTATTTGACTATTTCGGAAGTAGAAATATTTCTAGGCATATTTCTAAATGTGACTGGGCAGACGACAAAAGTGTTGCATGCATGCAGGTGCCATTTCCATATCTGTGGACGTCTGTGCGTCTCCCCTAAAGGATGTTACACAGCAAATCCTTTTCATTGCCTGTTGGGTTCTGCTGCTCTTGGGCTCAAGAGAAAAATTACTTGTCTAAGTTCTTAGTGTAGAGCAACTATCATATAACATCCCACTCTGTTGCAACCAGCTTTGTCGGATGCAACCAGCTCTGTGTCTGTTGCAATCATCTTTTTTAGGATTTTCATTGGTCTAGTACCACGTTGCTTAAATATTTTTGAAAACACTGTATTGCTTTGGGAGGGGATGCCCAACATATCTGAACAACATGCCTCTTCACCAGTGAATTATACCTTTGTGTGTTCCTAGGTTGCCATTTTTACCCCTCTTCGGCTCTTTTGGAGAGTTTTGTTTTATTCTAGCTATGCTTGAGCCTGTTGCAGGAGAATGACAGGTAAATATTGCAACACCTGCAGTAAGCACCCCATCAGCTCTGTATGTGACAGGTGTACTATGAGGCTTACTTTGAGAAGGGAAAAAAAAAACCCAACCCAACCCCAGAAACCCCCCAGGCAGCGCACTGTTAGAGCCCCACCTCAGAGCGGGTGATAATCTGTTTGACATGCACCTTATCTACATCCTGAAGAGATGTTTTCTTATCTGCATGAGCTGAAAGCTATTCTTATCGTTCCAAAATCTAGGATTTCCTGACTAATACTCAGAAATTATATGGAGCTGATTTGGCTACAGTTGATTTTCTTCAGGCTTCTGACAGAGCCAGGAAAGAAATTAACCAGTGGGTAGAGGAGAAAACTGAAGGTAAACTGCTTTGGTTAATGAAGTAACTGGCTGTGTTTCATACTTTGGGAGCAGGAATAGGCTTTATTTCCTTCCACCTTTAGAACAGTTTAATTTTGCCCTGGGATATTCGCTTGATGCGTTGATAGAACCAGAAAATACCTGGCAAGAGATTTAAACAGTTCCCTAAGTCCTGTGACTTTTCCGTTATTTGTGTTTAGGCCGGTGGGTGCAGGAGAGATGCCTAAACGTAGATTTATACTCATGAGTTGGAGAATTTGCTTTAGACAGTCCCTGTCCGTATTGTGTATGTATTTCTAAACCCAGTAATCCTAAATGTGGGTGCTTTCTCGTTCTTGTGTGACGAGTATGATGAGTCATACATGACGGTTTAAGCTAAAAATATTACATTTCCATCAAATTACTATGTATCAAAAGTCACAGTGGTTTATACTATTAAAAAGTATGGTGAAGTAAAGAGGTACTGAAACATACTTTATTACAGGACTGGACTAGAGTTTTATAGTTGTAGTATTTCTGTGGCATCAGTTTCTTCATGTATGTTTTATATGCCATCATCTTACTAAAAGATTTTGTTGTGACTTTTTTTTCTGCCCTCTCTGAAGGTAAAATCCCCAATCTGCTGTCTGAAGGCTCAGTTGACAGCATGACCAGGCTCGTGCTGGTGAATGCTATTTATTTCAAAGGGGACTGGGCAGAGAAATTTAATGAAGCCGACACCACTGACATGCCATTTCGGTTAAATAAGGTAATACAGATATGTCTTGGTAGTATATATCTAACAAAAAGGTCAAATAACTTAGGTGCTAAAGTTAAGTTCTGCATACAGATAAAATGATGAAATAGGAATAGAAAGTCTTGCATGAATGTTTTCACTTCACCCGAAGGGTTTTTTTTTTATCGATTTTAGTATTTTTCTGTATTCAGCAAGCTATTTGTTCTCTCACTTACTGGAATAGTAGCAGAGAGAATTCTCACGTATTGATTTAGGGCCCTGCCGGTGCCTAGCAGAGTTTCTGTCTGCTAGCAGTTTCGGCTGCTATGAACTCTGCCTCTTTGTGATGCTAGGTACACACTATTAAAATGATTGCACATTTTGGTTAAGCCCCATTTTCTTGTTCTATATTCTGCTTATGTCAACAGCTTTACAAGATACTGTGCACAGTCATCTGCTTTATCCTGAACAGAGTTGATTTTTGTTGACTTTTAACGTTGTCATTTGGGGGGCTAGAACAATATAAAGGTACTGCAACTCAAAAAAAATTGTTTCAGTTTCTGCGAGGACAGTTGCGTAGAAGCCAAAGGAGAACCAAATATAATACAAACTCATAATGTCTGCAGAAGAAACTGTTGTTAAACAGGCAGTTGGCAGTCTGAGGAAGGCAGTTTTATAATCACGTGATCTAATGGAGGAAGAGTTTTTGCAAGAAAGCAATTTTTAACTTACTTGGTTCCTATCAATTCTTTAATTTCGTATTTTCTTAACTTTTACTTTTGGTACCTTGTATCCATGCAGAATGAAAGCAAGACAGTGAAAATGATGTATCAGAAAAAGAAATTTCCCTTTGGATATATCCCTGAAGCGAAGGTCCGTGTTTTAGAGCTGCCTTACGATGGAGGAGAACTTAGTATGATCATCCTGTTACCTGATGACATTGAAGATGACTCCACAGGACTGCAGAAGGTGACCCACCTAAGCTAGTGCAGTTATTTAATGGATAAGTTCAAACATTCAAAATTAAAGCCTTAATGAACCCATGTTCTCAGAGCCCCATATCTATTAAAGCATTTCTTTAGACAGTGCTCTACTAGCACTGCAATACAGAACGTGTGCCCGTGCTGCATCAGGAGTGTTCCGGTTGTGTTCTGGTTTTGTAGCTTCTGTTCACGTGTCCTTTGGCTTGCTGAGCTGAACCATGAGGGAGACTGTGAAAACAAAGTTAACCATGAGAATTAACGTGCCTCGTCATCTTTAATGACAGAACTTTTCTTTCATTACCTTTGAAAGTCTTTATTTTCTTAGCCTTAAAGTAGTGAGATTGTTTTCCATTAAATGAGCAGGAACACATCCGCTTCTTCGAGCTCTCTGGTGGGTATTTTTGTTACTTGTTTTTAATTCCGTAATTCCATTTAGTTAGATTAAACAGTAAGAATGACTGGGCTTAGTTACTATCAGTGCATGTTTTTCCCTTCTGTACATTGTGGCACGAAGCAAATGTCTGCATTACTGTGTAAAGTAAAAACTGCACTGACTCCACTTAATTTTAATAGCATTTGTTTGACCTATATGGAGCTATCAAAGATATGGGTATGGTAATTTTCACATATTTGCCTTATAGTTGTATAGGGCTCTACAAAGCCTCGTTAATGTTACTGAAAATGAAATATTTCTGCACTGGTGATATGTAACGATCTCTGTCTTTTTCATTCTAGCTGGAAAAGCAGCTTACCTTAGAGAAGCTCCAGGAATGGACACGTCCAGAGCATCTATATTCCTCGGATGTTCATGTGCGTTTGCCAAAGTTTAAGCTAGAAGAAAGCTATGACCTTAAATCAGATTTAGCCGCTATGGGCTTGTTGGATGTGTTTGACAGCGGCAAGGCTGACTTGTCAGGAATGTCGGGGGCACGTGACCTCTTTCTCTCTAAAATTGTCCACAAGGCTTTTGTAGAAGTGAATGAGGAAGGCACAGAAGCTGCAGCTGCCACTGCTGGCATTGCTATGCTCTGCATGGTTATCGAAGAGGATTTCAATGCTGACCATCCTTTCCTCTTCTTTATTCGCCACAACCCAACGCAAAGCATACTTTTCTTCGGCCGTTACGCTTCTCCATAAAAGAGAACTTGGCATTTGCAGACCAGTTCCTGCTGTAGTCAATGAAAGCTTTGCTTCTGAATGAGTGGGATTTTGATGTAGGAAGTTAATGCTCCTGTGTTGAGTTCCTAGTAACTTTGATCGAGATTCTGCCTTTCCCATTAAAACAGTCCCAGAGAAACTGAGGAATAATTTATTTTTCTTTCTTGAGATTGACATAGTCTTTAATAACTAGGAAAATCTTAACTGTAGGCAGAAGAAATCTTTTGAAATTGGACTAGAACTACTCTTGGAAGAAATTTGTGCCTTTGAAAGCACACGATCACCCTATGTGCATCCTTGCATGGGTTTCTCTGTGTTGGCAGCCCTCTGTTGTGATAAATTTATAATAAACGAGTCATTCCTTATGCATGTGTACTCGGATGTTCTTGCAAAGGTATCCCTCCCCTAAAGTCTTATTTTTCAAACATATCTTAATAAAATAATTCTAGGTACCAAGGCATGTTCCTGAACAGCTGAGTTTACCCAATTCTGTCGTGAACTAGAAGGTCAGATAACACTTGTTTAGAGACGGCTATTAATAGAGAAAGGATTAGGCTATTTAAACAAAAGTAACCCCTTCCGGTCATTAGCCAAAAAAACTTGCAGCTTTTGAATGAGGAGGAGGAGAAGAAATGAGTAACAACTTTAGGTGACATGTTTTAAAGTGGATTTTTAAAATGTATAGTCTGGTGCCTTTTTAGTTATTGAAAAACGTGAAAAGGCGTCAGGGCTTAGAGGTTTCAGGTGCTTGAAGCTAATGGATGCCTTTCAGAAGCTTTCAATAGGACATTAGATTCTGGCCAGAACCTATGTGATCCTCAAAAAATACTTCAGCTTCCCCGAGGATGACTGTGTATAATCTGCAATAAATATTAGGTATGTCTCTTTATGTACCAAGGATTCAACATTTACAGAGCTGACTTCCACTGCCTCTTTATATACAACAGCCTTATTCCTGGGAACCACTGTGATTACATACTGTTAGTCTTTGTGTTTATTTCTGGAGGTTATTTGCTTGTGTATATCTTGGGTACTGTAACGTTTGCCCTTACAACCTCAGTTTTGAGTGGGGCACAATAATTTCTATAATTGCAAGCTGTATATTAACTTTGTCTTTCAGCAACAAATAAAAATCTTTTTCTTAAACTTGTGTTCAAAATGGAAATTTCTGCGCACAGTTTAGTATTTCAGAGTGCAAAAATAACTGTCCACCTCAAGGCTAGCTCCGAAGAAAACCACCGGTGCAGCAGGTGTGATCAGCTGTATGAAGTCCTTGGCCTGCTCGGAGTAGGTGGAAATACTGAAAAACAAATTACTCAGTAGAAGAGGGGATTGCGTGAGCCATCAGCTTCCCCTGTCAGTGTAACGACCCCAGCTGCTAGCACCAACAGGGAGAGGGGAACTGCTACTATGAAGTGACACAAGCACTTGGTCTGCACATTAGTAAACATGTTTCCGTGTGTCAGCAATACCTCAGTTGCAAAGGCTCTGGTAAATTGGTAAAGGGGAGCGTGTATTGCAGAGTGCAGATGCAAATATAACCCCTTCTGTGCTGAATGCTTTGAAAACCCAATGCTTTGCAAATAAGTGAGAAAAATACAAGGACAAAAGCCACGTAAAAATTTAGAACGGTCTGACGTTGCATTAATTCTGGGTTTCTGGGCTTTCATCTTCAGCCTTTTAGCAAATAAAGCTGCTGCTGCCATATATGGGTTTTGACTACAGCAGGTTCAGAAACTCCATTGTAATTACATCCTTATCTTTATATGCTTAAAGTCAGTGCATGCAAGATACAAGACGTCTGGAAGCTTTTAGGGCTGTAATTACCAGGAGATCAGAAGAAAGATAAACCCTTGCATAATAGTACAAATCAGCGTAGCTTTATGAGGAGATTCATGTATTTCTTTATTACGTTGGTCTAAGTATTCAGTAACTGAACCATTACATTGAGACAAATTTGGATTTCTACAGGCAGGATGCACAAAATAAAATCCCAGCAATAAGAATCTGAAGAAAGTCAGCTTCACATTCAACCATTTTAAAAAACCCAGCAAACCTACTGGCAAATATTCCCCTCCCAGAATTCATGTCCCACGATGAGATGGTCGTGAGTGTTTTTCCTTAATACTCCTTTTTTTCCTGTGCTCCTGTCAGAACAAGTGACTGACAAAGGCTGACTCCAACAGGGAAAACTGGAATGCCAACTGTATTCACAGTTCTAAAAAATAAAATGCTGTTTCAACTAGCTCATGCAAAGGACTTTATTTTCAGAACTACTGAATGAACACGGGTCTCACTGAGTTCAAAGCATGGTAATTTTCAATATGAGATGCTTCACCTGAGGAAAAAGGAAGAAAATATAATTTTTATGAGTTAAAGATACAACACACAAGATGAGAGAACGTCGTATCAGAAGTCTCAATATAAAATCAGGAGCCCAGCCTTAGTCTGAGCGGAGTAGCAGTCATAAATCCACACCCACAATATATATAAAAAAAAAATAATGCTTTTCACATATAAAATCTTTTGTTTCTATTTAATGTTGTGGTCCCCTGGGTTAAAAGTCAGACTGACTGCCGTTCGGTTTCCTAGGAGTGGACCGGTAAGTACTTGAGCATGAACTTCCCTGTTCAAAACCAATTTGCAACAGGCTGCTGGTTTGAGAAGACAACATGGGAGTTTCTTCCAGCGGAAGAGAAGATTACAGCAGATGGAGTTCACTCGCCATTTTGGCCTCTCCCAAGCAGACCAGGCTTTATAACAATCCAAAACTCAGAGCAGTATTTGCTCGCTGTGGTGTGATGAGTAAGCCAGACTTCGAACTACTGCTTACATCGACTCTTTATGATAGCTCTTTGATTTCGGTAATTTAAAAAGAAAAAGCACCACCCACCACCACCATTTGTCTGCTTTCCATCTGATTCATGCAATTTAAATTGCTCATCCTAGAAAGTAAATACCATAGTGCGGATAAGGAGGACAGTTATCTCTGGGTTTTAGGTCACCTTATCCTAGAGATAAATTTACATAAATTAATTAACTCAGAGCATGTTTAGTAATACTTTCACCGTTAAGTGTTTTTATGTGACCAAATGTGTGACCAAAATCCTGGTAAAATACATAAACCTCAGATGTACTGGAGATAGATGTTTGTCTTGATTTTTTTAACATGGTTTCACTAGGCAGGAATAAGACCACCGCGATTCACTTGAATCTATTGAAACAAAAAGGTGCAACTGAAATCAGAAACTGGCTTTGTTTTTTGTTTTGTTTTTTGTTTTTTTTTCTATCGAAAACCTGTCCAGCTCTGTCATGTCGTCTTATGTTACCAACTAAAGACATATTCTTACCCATATTCGTTAAGGGGCCTATGCAATCCCTGACTACTTCATAACAATAAAAGACAAAAACCACAGCCAAGATCCTGGAGAGCGCGGCCTGTCTGGAAACGCGCTGAACACGCGCAGCGGCTGCTGGCAACTCAGATGATGAATTAACCACATCAGCCAGAAAAACGTATCTTCAGGTTAAATGGAACTTCAAACAACCAGCTTGTATAATCACTTCAAGTCATATAATGGAAAATGATAGACAGTCATTTTGGCCAAGAACTTTTCTTTCAACACGAGAGAAAACACTCACGGAAAAGGGAAAAAAATGCAGCCCAGAGGTTAACTGAGGATTTACACTTTTTGTGCATGGAAAACAGTACAAGAAAACTAAAATAGAAGTCATGATTTCACATAAACATTTAGTATAAAAGCCTGGAAAACTCCTTATCAGCTATATCATCCGTCTTTTTATCTGTGAGAGTCAAACTAGCTAAATAATGGAAACAATATTTGTTAGATAACTTTCTAAAAAACTGCAATGGAATTCATTGGGGGCATTAGTTCATTAATGTTTCTTGCTATCCATATCTTTGACACTGGTATGTTACTGTTGGGAAATCCAGCTTACATCAGTACAAGTTGTTTCCATGTGTGTTGAACTCCCCAACAATTTTTGAAGCAATTTCACTAGGAGATTGGCTTCTGCTTGTTGAAAGCAGCATTGCCAATCCTACGTGGAGACTTTGCACGTCAGCCTGAGAGGAAATGGACATTTTTGCCTCGGGTCTGTTTCAGAGGGACAGGAAATTGTGCGGGCCAAAATGTCCATTTGTGAGTGCTTCTGGTTCTGATGGACTTTTTAATGCAGCATAGAGTTCTTCAAACAGTGGAGGTGACCCTCTTTAGAGGGAATATAAAAGAGATGCACATCAGCGGGAGGGAGAGAGCAGGGAGCAGCCACTCCATTTCCAGTACACCATCTTGCTAATTACCATAGGGAGGAAGGGAAAAGGTAAAACATACTTTGCTTGGAAAGAGGCCACGAGGCACGATGGCTTTGAAACTTTAACTTCTTGTTGCCAACATTTTAGTAGCCCGTTATAGACTGCACTCTCTGATGGGGCTGCCCTGAGGGGCACAACCTCTTTTCGTGCAGGACTGACGGAAAAACCTGCCGGGGCCTGAGGAATGAAAAAGCACCTGTGAACATTTAGCCAAGCTGTGCTGCCCTCTGAAGGGCAGCACATGCTGCTTCGGTTCGCTCCAGCGCTGGGAAAAGATACCGTGACTAACCCTGCTCTGAAACTGGGGGGACAACTGGTAGTTTCCAAGGAAAGGGAGGAGTAGGGGAAGGAGATGAGGACAAGGCATCCTACCTAGCAGTGTACGCAGTGAACTCAGTCACAAGGAAAAATACTAGCGTGCATCCGCCTCACATAACAGGTGAGCCATGGGCTTAACTGTTGGCAATATCCCCTGGCCGAAGACACTTGCAGGCTCATGTGTGCCGTGTGTTAGCCGCCCCACGAGCTCTTTGTGAAATCCCTTTAGCACTTTGTCTCTTGTCCTGTAACGTGGCAGAAAACCTGCAGAGCCCCAGGCCAGCCATCACGTGTGACCTTCTGGTGATGGGAGAGACCAGGGCCCACTGGGATGTTCATCTGCATGATAAATCAAACTGACATAGGTTCCTAGCCAGACGATTTTTGCCACTGGAAAATTAGTAATGAAGTCTCCATAGTAAGGTTAGCAGGTTCTACTTATTATTTTTTTATTTTCTTTTGGTGGGGAAAAATGGTAAACAGTACAAGGAACCATGGGAAACGCCATATACATGGAAAAAGCAATTGTGACTAACACAAGAGCAGCTTGATCAAACCTCCTTCCCCTCTTCTACATCAAATACACAACATACAGTATACGTAAACCCAGGACTCTGTCTCACACCGTGCTACACCTACTCAGCTCCCTTCTTGCGGGCCGAGCTTGTCTCAGCAGTAGGCATGGGCATCATGGAGGGAGGACTCGCCACTGCTGTTCTGCTCCAGTCCTGAAAGAGCTGCTTGGTGGGGACTTGTCCCAAAGCTCCCATCCCAATTCTGTGATTTCAGCCCCATGGCTGGTGCTGATGACAGTAGTCCTGGCTGCTGCGATGATTCTGAACCAGTGTTTCAGGGGTGCCTCCTCACTCCATTATTCCTCTGTGTAGATTCAGCTACACTTGTGCAATCAGAAGTCCTCTACCCCGACTTCCACCTCAACCCACATGCTCCTCCACACAGTGCTCAAAAGCTCCCAAGCGAACGCGAGACAAGATCCCTGGCTCAGATCTACAGGTTATGAAAACTTTTCCTAACCGGGACCTGTACAGAATCAAAGTCCATTAACTTTTCAGTTTTCGAACCCTATCATGACCACATCTTGCCATATTCCTCCATATGCCTTTCAGAGGACTAGCAGGATAAAAATACTAATCTAATTAATGCCTGCATTAATTCAAGCAATGAGAAAGTTCCAACAAAACAACACCAATCAGGTGAATTATGGGTTAAAAAGAAAAACATGCAAATGTACATAACTGAAGCTTGTTGAAAGACTTGCTTGTCTTTAGGAAGACACTTTGCTCAAAGCTTCCAAAAACTATCAGTATTATCAGCTTCTGGGCCTCATCAGATGCCGTGGAGAGATACCAAGCCTACTGCCAGTTTATAGCCCACTGTTTAGATGAGACAGGGCAGCTGTCGACCAAAACCTTTGGCGATGTGTGTCCAACCCCAGAAGAGAATAGTCGTGACATATCTGACAGCTGAATTGTCTTGGTAGTTTCGATTTCTTGCAATATATAAAAGCTAACATTACCAAGAATAAGAGTCTGAAATGTCTCACTAGTAATTCTAAACCAGTCTTCATGCTTTGCTGGTATTCTTCATCACTAAATCCCCTGCCTCGCATACTCCATAAGCATGCACCAGGAATGTCCTCTAATATCTGACCCAAATAGCAACACTTTATGTCCTCCAAATACTAGCCCAGCAAAGCACAACTCACGCTTTTGTTACAGTCTTCAGTGTTTGTTAGTAAGTAAATCTTGAGTTGAACTGGTCTTGAAAAAATAATTATAGCCTACTAACGGGTTATAACTAACTAATGTATCATCTGTTCTAGGCAATGACTTCTCGTAAGCGTGCCACAGAGTGTAAATGGTAATATCTAAGCCCTCACAGGTATGGAAAGCCTTACTTCTTGCATTAGTATGTGTATGACCCTGGTCAGTCACTTTGCGTTTAATCTCAGAGCTCCATAAGTAACTGTCTTCTGGCTATCACACACTGTATCATGAAAGGGTGTGGAAAAGTTTTACAAAGTATGAGAAATTCTTTCCCTTCAAGTACAATTTTTGGTGTCATCTATTTTATGATTCTAGTACTATCCTGAAGTTCCTCATCTGCTTTTTTTCAAAAGTCAGTTAATCTTTATTATGGGACAGACACTGTAAGTATTAAATAAAAAATAAAAAATTAGTCATATTATGACTTCAGCCATCTCAGTTGTTTTTTACCAGACAAAACACAATGCCCCTGCTAGACAGCTGGGAGACTTATCAGTTTACAGTTTATAGTTTACAGTTATAGTATTTTCTCTGTAATATGAGGAATAAGGAGTGATCCTTTGTGGGTACTTAATATAACAACCTTCTACAAGTTCTATTGTTGCATAACTAGCCTGTAAAATTACAGGAAAGACAATGCCTACATCTCCATCCCCACATACCCATTTAAGTCATACCTTACCTATCAGTACAGAATATTTCATTTATTACCTTCATGATATATCTGACCTAAACATTTTTTTCCTGCAGTTTTTAGAGAATTTGCAATTTGGTCCCATGAACAGGCATAGCCTCATCATCAGTAGTGCGGAGAATAGATCCCTCATCCTTTTTCCTTAACATCACGGTTCATTATAAAATAATATTTACGTATCATGTCACAGGTTGTAGATAGAGGTGTGAGTTGGCAGGTGAGGAAAAGGCCCAGGCTCTGCACAGGGCTCTGGGTCTTTGTCTCCTTCCAAATAACAGGAGGAAGACTGCCGAGTCAGAGAAAATTTGCAGTGTAGCATTGTATGGATAATGCACAAGTACTTGGAAACTGATGGTGGGAGAAAGGAGCACGGACTAAGTATTTACTAAGGGGAAACCCACCGTCTATTCAGACAAGGGCAGAAAAATCTGTATTTGCTTGACCCACAATTCATATTGATCACAGAAAATGCGTAAGTATCACCCCTAGGCCGTCTTCCACTGGAAATCTGTGGTATTTATTGCACAGACTATACAGCATTGTTGCAGTTTCCCGTCACCTCCAGCTCTTGCTTCTACTGACGCAGAAATTTTTTGGACATATTTAAGGGCACAAACAGCTACAGCCAGTAACTATTTTTAAATTAATTTGTCTTACCTGCAGGCTTTCTTAGTGCCTCGCTTCCACTCTCTCCATGCAGCAGCGTATGTTAATTTTCCTCATTTCAGCCACAAGCTCGGCAATGCCCATTTTCTTCCTCTGCGCTTTCCTTGCAGGACAGAGGCAGGACCATCACGGGAGCACTAAGAACACAGGAGAGACTGTCTCTGTTTGCAAGTCTGCAGTGTCCTGCAAGCAACTCAGAGGAGAAACTGCAGAGAAAACAATAATCTCTGCACAGCTGGACTGGCTGTAGCCTCTACAGAGAGTTTTCATCAGGTTCACATTGAATACACTAAGTTGCTCCAGAACAGGGGGTACTTAGAGAGGTACGCGGGGCAAAACACATGATTATCCTTTCTGCAAAGCTTCTGTGCAACTTTTGCTGTAACATCTGGGGCACAATTTGTTGTAACAAGGCAAGTTTGATCACGTCTTATCTAACTAAAAGAAGAGCTGTAAATAGTTAATGCTTCGAGTAAAGGTTTCTGTCAACTGCAGGCAAGAAACTACAGTCTGGGGTTTCCCTTGAGTAAAACTTTATAGTGAATTAGATTTCAGCATTACTAGGTACTAGCAAAGTTAAGAAAATCTGGCGAGGTTATCCCATTCTTTTTGCTAATTGAAGAAAATAAGAATGGAAAAATACCTCTAACTGCATTAGCCCAACACTTCTAACTGCCATTTGCGTCAAAGGGAAGCACAACAACCCTTCGTACACCTGTAAGACAGAAAAACATCTTTAAGTTTACCAATCTGTTGATTTGATTTATTTTTCAAGGTGGGGTCAGCTTGCAAATCATGGTCCATTTAAAGAAATATTTACGTCAACACTCTATCTTAAGAGTTAAAATGAACATTGGTTCATTGGCACAAGTAATCCAAAATACTCTAGGCAAAATTAATATAATCCATGTTTTCACCTCTGTTCCCATCTTTCTACATATCTTGAAAGTGCAGACACAAACTCAGAGAAGTAGCTCCTACCCGGCTAAACCATCCTATTGTGAAGAACAGGGGTACTTTGAGGAAGGAGGACACATAGAAACGTTTAAAGAATCTGACTCAAACCCTGTAACAGTATGCAGTCATGCAGTCAGTTTAATTTCTGAAACATTTCAGTTTTACCACGATCCTTGGCTTAAGTCCTACATTTTTGTCATGCAGAACAACTTAATATGAAGACAACCAAGCCAGAAGCCTTCCAACAAAATTAATCTCTAATACAAATACCCTTTGGTCAAGAGAAGACAGCAATCAAAAATTTCCGCATGGACAGTTAGAACAGATTTTGCAGGTTGTATGTTGAAAACCTTCGATCGAGACCAAGGTCCAGCGGCGTATCTCAAAACTTAAAGAGTAATCAGCTGAATTTCCTGCTGCAGGAAAATCAAGTTGGCTTCCTGACTTGGAACCACAACCCCACACCACAGACCTCCTGGCCTGCGGAACTTGCTCTGAACAAACTCTGGATGCGCAGTTGTAGCATCCCCCCTGAACTAAGCTCCTGACAGTACCAAAAACCTCTGCTGTCAAGAAACACCTGCCTGCAATGGGTGCATACCAGCCAGCTGACCAGCAGGTGGCTGGGTTGTATCACACACACACAGCTCGAGAGAGGTGCTAAGAGCTCGGTATGGCTCCAACACAAAAGAGTTTTCTTCCTTTGCCCAAAAATTAAATATTTATTCACAAATTGAATTAGGTAGCTGAATGCAAGTTTTTTTTTTTTTAAAAAAAAGTTAAATTCAATACTGTAACCGCAAAGCAAAGCACCAGTTATTTTTCAGCCAATGCAACACATCAGAAAAAAAACCCCAAATTATTCAGTATTATAAAAAAAACAACCCAAGAACACAATCTGTGGTACGCAGTCCTTTTGTAAGAGTTAGCGATCTTTTGAAACCTCTCAGGGAAGTCAGCAGAGCCACCGCCTCCATTTGGTACGGACGTGGCATTCTTAGTAGAACAGCAAAAGAAGATCAGAAGCTGTGCAGAAAGCATTGTAAGCTTTGATCTCATCGCACTTCGTGAACTGAGTGGGATCAGGACAGGAATCCTTGAAGTCAGTCTGTTGGGTGATCAGTAACAAAGGTATACGGGGTACGTAGCAAGCAAATCCTGAGTAGTTACCGAGCGAATCCAGCTATAATTGCACCACGCTACCATGTAGGTGGTAATTTTCAGCTAAGACACACATCCTCATCACTGGTAGCCAGTTTACTCCACGACACTTCGACAAGTGTGGACAGTTGCCCCAGTGGCTCCTCAGTATTTTGGTAATGGAAATCTTCTTCACTAATTATCTGCTGTAATTCTAGCCAAACACGGCCCTCTTCTGCTACCCAACCACTAGTTAGCACAGTCATATGGCGTTTTAGCAGTTGCTGGCTTTTCAGCACACTGGACCACTGCACACTTAAGGAGGATTGAAGAGAAGAAAAATAATCAGCACTTAAGTGAAGGAATGCTGTCAACATCACGGACACTGCCACGACTGTACGTTCCACTTACTGAAACGTTCAGTCAACAGCAATCTTGGATGTGGATATGTTTTCAGTAGGAAGAGGAAGCCAAACTCTCTATTATAACAGCAGGAAGTCAATTTGTGTCTCTCCGCTTTCCAACTCAAAGCTATTGGAATTCCTGAAGCACAACTGGAAATACATGAGCATGTTTCACCACCAGGAATCTCCCTTCCAAAAGCACTTCCCAGAATGTCATCACACAATAAAAAAATTTAAGTGATACAACTTAAAAAACTAACATAATTCAGCTATTTTCATGGCTATTCTACTTCCAAAATGATTTAAACTTGCTCTGAAAAGTAGGGATGATAAAGTTAAAGGAACCTCAAACTTTCAAAACCACACTGCTGTCATAAGAATATTTAAACAAATCCATAGACACTATTTTTAACAACTTTATTGTTTTAATAAATGCTGTTGTACAAAATTAGTCTCTGGAACATCGTAAGAGCATGAATTACACTGTAATTATATTTTGCTTACCATATTTTAGCAGAGGGGGTACAATTTACTATTTTTCCAGAAAATAAACATTCTCAAAATCTGAAATAGATACTGATTTTAAAAATCAACACAATAATATTCCTTGTCTCACAGCAAGAGCCAGAAATATGTCTCATTTTTTTCTCCATTTCATTTGAACCAGAGGGTAACAGCACTATACTGATAAAGCTTATTTTTGCATTTCTAGGCTGCCTAGCTGCAATTCCTTACAAAACACCTTCAGAATAACAGCAGTAAAACCAGAAGGATAAGAAAGTATCTGAAAGGCTCAGTGGCTTAATACTTTCAGCCACAGTAACAGATGGCTGAAACTGCAAGGGGAATTTCCACCCCAGTACAAATGTACGAGTCATAAAATCAAAACCCCATTCCAAGCAAGGTGGTCACGTTTTTCGTTCCTTGAAGAAGTCTGTTCCTTTCAACTCTTCTGGTAGATAGTCCTGCTCTACAGGTTCCTTGAACATGGGGTTATACTTATAGCCTTTACCATAGCCCAAGTTCTTCATGAGCTTTGTTGGGGCATTTCTAAGGTGCAGTGGCACAGGCGGCAGAGGTCCCGTGTGCATTCTCAGACATTCTTTGACATTGCTATACGCCCTGTACACCTCTATAGACTTTGGTGCTCTGGCAAAGTACACTACACATTGTGCTAGAATGACCTGGAAACAAGAAAAGGGAAAATGTTAAACAACAACTTTTAAGCTCTTTGGGAAAAGGTCTGTTATTCAGGTTGTTTGTGTAACGTGACAGGGATTATGTTTTTAAACTGACCCCTCCTGCTACTATAGTATGAATATTATTATTTAACAACAACACAGCTCTTAGCGATTTTCACTACTAGTAGTAAGGAATTACTTTAGAATATCAGAATATATTATTTTATTCCTAACAGAGAGAAAAAAAAATGGACAGAGCAAAATGACATTAGTTCACATACCACATCTTAACAATAAATATGCAGTGAATTTTGTTTCAAACTACAACATCTATTTTAAGAGCTACGATGCTCTATTACTTGTCAAAGAAAGGGCGTGCTGAACGAACAAGTAACTAAATTTTCCTTGTCCTTGCAATCTCTGTTTCTTTTTATATTTAAGTTGGGTTTTACAGTTTGCATTGCTTTCAAATCAGTGAATTAATGAAGCCTTTACCTCACATTCCGGCATTCCAATAAAGTGACAGCCTTGATAAGCGGCAACTGCTTGTGTTAAAGCCAAAGGGTCTGCCAGCCCTACAAAAAGGGATCAGATAAAAGCACGTTAGTCAGTTTACTTTAGTTACCACCTCTCCGCCCTCCCTCCTGTAAGATGGAGGGTTATCCATGCACCTTTCAAAGTTGCTTTCTCAGATGTTGGAACCTCTGGTACAATACCTTGCAGTACATAAGAAGTACTGTCTCCATCCACAGCCTTCCTCCTTCTGTCTCCCCCCAAAAAGAAAGGTCTAAATCGTGGGTATGATTTACAGACTAAATCTGTTGCCACACGGTGGCAGCCTGAGCAGTAGCTGCCCATGTATGATTCACTTACCTTTTTGGAACTGAGAAAGAAATGGGGAAATATTGCTATATAGACATAGCTTCCCCAGATCTCATAACTCTTCACCCATCACATATGTGCCTGAAGGGTTGCTGCAGCTGTTACTTTGGATAAGTCAATCAAGATGCCTTACAACTAGGGAGCCAACTATCAAATCTGTGGTTTGCAAGTCAGGGTAGGCATTCACCTTCCAGAGTCACTAAAAAAAGCAGACATCCCTGAAATACACAATCACCAGAGTTCAAAAGAATCCATATTAATACACTGCCAAAACCTGACCCCAAAAATATGTTTCTCCTGCAGTAGGTAATCATCACAACGATACCACATGTAGGTCTCTCTGCATATACAAAGTTTTTGTGGGATGTGGAGCATTTCAGTGTTTTGTACCTATTCTGCTTGCAGCAGTTTTGGGATCAGTTTTTTTCCTCAACGCCAATTTTTGGAAACCTGAAGCCTGACAGATCTTCATTCAACATAATATTCCTACATGAAATACTGCAAATACTGACCTATATCTTCACTTGCAAACCTCACCAGCCTCCTTGCCACATAGAGTGGATCCTCACCACCTTCAAGCATTCGAGCAAGCCAATAAAGGGAAGCGTTTTCATCTGAGCCTCTCATAGACTTGTGCAGGGCAGAGATGCAATTGTAATGTTCTTCTCCTATTTAGAATGGGGAAGAAGAGATAAAGCTGTTAGGAGGAAAAAAAAAGTGAAATGCATTTAAGGGAACAGAATATATTTTACTGGATCACAGCTGGTAAACATAACCCACTTTTTCAAGTTCTTTTTATGTGTACGTTATTATGGTGTTCATTAAAATGTTTTCAATGTCTTCATGCTTTGCCACATGTTTCATTCCACTAAGTATGTAAGCAAAACAGAGCAACTGCAGATGAAAAGGAAGGAAGGTATTTTTTTCAAACATTGCAAAGCAAACAACTTGATTTTGGTACCCTAATGAACTTTCCTTCAAAAGAAAAAACATACAGGTATTTTAAGCAGTTAGGAAGAAGACTCTCTATAAATATCTCCTAATTGACAACGAGTGAAGTATGACCACATACAGACCACTGACCATTGCTTTTGGACACACACAGAGCTCTGAGAAGACAAGAGAAGAATCAGAGAAATCCCGTACTATACACTAGTGATAATTTAGAAAAAGAAATTTCACATCAACTAAAACCAGAAAATAAAGCCTGCAGTAAAGGAAACAAAAGTTTGCTGTATTATATAGGGAAAAAAAAGGAAACATTGCTGTGGATATATAATGATGGCACATTACACAATCTGGAGGAAACTGCATCACAGCACACAACCCTGGCAAATCCCTAAGAAATGTCGAGTTCAGTTGTGGGCACCTGCACTACTGGAAGGGTCCTGAAAACTGTAAGCAGCTGAAACAAAAAAACCACAAACAAAACCTGAAATGCCAGACTGCTAAGGAAGGAGTCGGAAGATGGAATGAATTACAAGGTAATTTTTTTTAACATTAAAGTTTAATATAAGATTAGATATGGACTCCAAGGAGAAACAAAGCCATTCCACAGATATTTCAGGGCTACAGATAAAATAGAGGGTCAACATTACAAATGCTGCATGAGACCCTTGAGACCCTTCCTGCTTAAATAATTCTCTGTGCAGCTGGTTTTGATTCTTATGCATTTCTTTTAAGAAATTTTAAGAATTAAGAACTTGTAAGAGTATTTTGCTGCAATATTGTTGTTAAACTTTCCACATAATCTGCCTTTTTTATTTTTTTAAGTGCCTGGCATTCCTTGGCTCACAGCTAAGTGTGTATTATAAAGGCAACTGGCTGCATGCACAGCCATCTGTTAATACTTCTCTTCTTCCTACGGCTAAAAGGATTTACAGCTCAAGGGCCAAATCAGAAGATATCACCGTCATTTGTAGCCCCTGCAAAATAAAAGGCCGCATGCAAGAGTTTGAAAACCAAAGCCCCCATGCCATACAGCTGCAATTTCTCCTTTCATAGCCAGCAAGATCTTTACCTCCCAGGTCAGAAACAAGGTCCATCTTCCTGCATTGCTGTACATGCTGCAGTACGGTTCTGTGGGGAATTCAACACACGCCCTGCTGGCGTACACAGGCCGGCAGACAGCTATTTTTGTGAGGACTCCGCACAAAGAGCCCTGTGGTATGCAGTCATTGCTCGTGCCAACACAAACAGCGTGTCCGTGCTCTGTCATAACACTTGAGTTAGTAGCAATAAACCCAAGCAGCTGAACTTGCATCGTCCTCTTGGAAGAGGCGTCTCTTGGTCTCTTGAAAGTAAGGAAGACGGCCTTTAAATATCTGCAGAAGTTGCACTCGTCCGGATTTTTTTTTTCCTGGAGTGCTTTTATGCACTGTTTGGGTTACTGTGAAGTGTCATACTTGGGGATACCAGCTGGAGAGGCAGAAAGAATCCAGGAGATACACAGGGACTAGAGATACATACCTGCAGGGGACTGGAGAGTATGCAGGCTGAGAAAGGGGACAGTTTTCTTCCTTTATCTCCTTCCTCACAAAGTTAATGTTGGTGACTGAATCATCAAAATGATGACAATACTTCTACACCAGACTTGGACTTCTTCAGAAAAAACGTGCAGTGGTACTTTAAATGCAACTTCAATTAAAGGCAAAATACATGGAGTAAAGAAGTTTTATGTTTCTTTTTAAAAAATACAGTTTATGTATATTATATGTAAGTTACCAGAAGCACTTTAAAAAAAATTAAAAATTTAAAAAAAATAATTAAAGAACTTTTTACAGACCTTTATTTATTAGCTCTGTCTCTCAGGCTGGTTAGCCAACATACAGATTTTGGCCTTATCAGTTCAGTGGAGAGAGACACATGCCAACTTATCTATCGCTGCTGTTCTGCATCCTGGATGCCTCTTGAAATCAAAAGTCTAAAGAGTTTTTGGAATCAAAGCACATTTGCTCTATACAGTTCCCACAAAGGTAAGTACCTTTCCAATGAGAAACAAGATACTGCACAAGAAGCTTTGGGGAGGACAGGATTTTCTAGTGTCTAACATATACAGATGCATAAATCTTTTTTGATTTATGCCACTAAATTGCATGAAGAGTCTTCCAGCTAATTTAAGATGATGATTTATCTAAAGCCTTATTGGTAGAAGACAGGGAAAAGACCTCAGTTTCACTGACCGTAATTAATATCTGGACTTCTTCAGCAATCCCTACTTATAAGGTAGTGGGCAGAAGTAAAATCACAGTCCCCATCTCACAGTATTTTCTGTCTTAGCCAAAGGTAAACAACAACTGCCCATCAATAAAGGACAGAAGAAGGCATTTGGAAACATAGATTATCTGCACACAGATCTTGTCTTTACTATCTGCACAAAGATCAGAACAATAGCCTAATGACTGGATTATGAATCATTTCCTTCCTAGACTTCTTGGTGAAAGTACATAAAAGAATGTCCAACTACATATATTCGTCAAATTTTGCAGAAGATGACCAAAAATACATAATGATGTAAAATCAAAATTCCGTATTAACACAACTCTGACTGAACGCTAATCAATTATTTAGTGCTTTCTACATAACATACTACATGTCCCTCCACTTTATAAGGCTGAAGCACTTTATATTAGAGGATTGTAGATTCCACCACCACAACTGTGATTCAAAAAGTATTAGCTAAAACATGCTACAAGAATGCTTTATTTATATAGCAGCCTCTATCCAGAAGCCCTTCGTATATAAAAAGACAAACAGTTATCTCTACTATGGACATAAGTGGTAAACCGAGACACAGACTACTCCACAGAAGAGAGGAATTTTGTAAAGGCACGTACTCAGGCAACCTGCTACTGTGACAGTATCTGTGTCAGGCTCCTTGGCATTCGTACAATCAAGAAAACCAGAATTTTCACCGCTCTCACCCCTCTCCAAAAATCTCTAGCAAAAAGAAAAACCCTATACAGAGCTCGAAGGATTTCTGTCATGGAGAAGGGGCTGACACATGCTACCTAGACTTGACGCAAGCCTCAGGAAGAGACACTCTGTGCCATCTCTAAGAGCAAATAGGCTTAGGAAGGCTGGGAGCAATAGACACAGCCAAGAGTTCTGCGTGACAGTGGCCACAAGGCGACAGCAAACACACAAGGGACCTACACAGCACAAGAAACTCACAACGGTAAACTGGTCAGATCTTCTGCTTTCTCCTAATCATGACTTCTGCCTGCCACAGACCCCATAAAATTTTTCTTCTCCCTCCCCCTGTCTACCCTCGACTTCTCAGCTGCCACCATATCAATATCTGCCCAGCTGACTTTCTCCTGACAATGAGCCGTCATTTCCTCTTTGTAGCAAGAAGGCTGCAAACAGGCATATACATTACAACCAACCTCGAAAAATCCATCATCACAGGTTTTGAGTAGCGACAGTTAATTAAGTGTATCAGATACAGTGGCAAAACAAAAATCAATCAATCCTCCAAATACTGCTTGCCATAATCATTTGATACTATACTGCACAGTAATTCAAATATTGCCAAAGAACTAGCAGTTCAAGGGGATTCACCTAACCTCTAACATCCACTGATTTTTAACCTTCTTGCATAAAATGGTATAGTGGCCAACTACTGTGATGCCTAACATTGCCAAGTCACAAATTTAGCAAGAGTGGTTATCACATTAGGAAGCCTTAAATGCAACTAGATTTATGTGACCTGCCCTAAGCAACCTACAAAATTCATTACCTTAAAAAGCAATTCTAAAAATAATGCCAACTGCTCAGGTTTTCACATATATTTTTGTGAATATGAGCACTTCCAAGACTTTCAAAGGAGTAGAAGCATAATGGAAGATTTCCAACCCTCCAAGAACAAATCTCCCCATCAAATTACTTCTCCCTCTTCACATTGCAATCCCCTTACAAGACAATATTCTAATAACCTTAAAGAACACATAATTTCACCGTGGAACTGTTCACAGGGATGCAAATACATCTTTCAACTACCCTACACTTCTTAAGTGGTCAGAGGAAACCCTGTTTGGAAGGAATTTCTGGGTGAGACGGCTACACTGTAAAGGAAAAGTAATTTTTAGGCCAAATTTCAGTACAACCACTGATTCACCAGCTGGTACGAAAGGGGGAGATGAAACAGAAATTATAGAGACTACCAACTCTTGAGAAGACTGCATCTCAGAGACTATGTCAGGTACTCACCTGCGCGGTCATACAGGATGTGAGATCGCTGTAGCCCTTCCTTTACATGCTCTTCTGTTATCAGAATGCCATTTGCAGAACCACCTTTGGTAATATTTAAAGGGGTGGTCTTCCCCGCTGCTAATCTGGCCTGAACTGCTAACTGGAGTCCATTTAGTCCAGTCCTTGCATCACCGTCGCAAAGGTAGGCTAGGGTATTTAGAGCTTTCTCCTCGATGTACACCGGGAATCTGCAACAGAATAACCATACACTGTTAGCCCCCATCCACATCCTCTTCTTTCGTATTAAGCTAGAGACAGCGTTTCTTTACAAAGTTCGTTGAGAGGCAAAGGCAAGGTTTGTTGGGTTTAAGTTTTGTTACTAACTCATTCTGTCATGATTAAGCATTGCAGAGCCTGCCTGGGAGAACACTGTGGGAGCCGACCCCTCTTCCTCCTGCCCCAATGCAAGTTAAATACAACTGCACATGAAAAAGGTAGGGCTGGAGCTCTCATCTATTTAACCCCCTTCTTTTTCCTCATGTCATCAAGCTCAACAGAAAGAGGGCTAGGGTTTTGCCAGAGCACAATTCTAGCACAGGCAGTTGAACTTTACAAGGTTTTACTTCATCAGCATTCATAGCTAGCACTTTAAAATTCTTGTTGGAAGCAGAATGAACAGGTAGGAAGCTATCCACATGCACATAAGAGAGTACAGTGAATTATAAAGTAATTAGGATAAGGTTTTGAACTAACTACCATCAGCAAGAGAGGCTATCGGATGTTCTTTAAAAGGCAGCAATTGGAAGGACTGTTTACATTGTAAAGCATATATGTGTCCTACATTCTTTTTTTTAAATGATAACAGCTATTACATCTTAGTCTCTGGGGTACAAAAAATATCTTACAAGAAAGAAAAGGCATCCCAGTGCATGCAAGTCACTGTTCTTGCCATCTACTACTCCAAGTGTGCCAGGACTATACAAACACATAAAAAAGACAAATTCCAGTGAACACACAATCTAAATGAACAAGACAGGAAGAGTTGAGAAACGCACCAGCAGCTGAAGGATCTCCTGAGATCTCATAGCGGGTCGGTGAAAAATCTGGGAAAGTCCTCAAGCTCTTTCTCCAGGTTTTCATCTGCTGGGCTGCAATCCCCACTGTCAGGGTGCATGCAAAGCAACTTGCCTCTGCACATTTCACATGCATACTGTTGAGGATTTGACCCTCAAACTTCAGTTATGTAGACAAGATAATGGCTAAGGTGTTTGCCAGGCAAAGGGTACAACTGATTTTATTTGGAAACAGCAGCTAGTGGAATTAAAGCATGACATTAAGTAACGGCCCAAACTTAGCCATTTCTAGTAACCAGACCGAAAATCAAGAGTGACATGTATCAGCATGGATTAACACACAGAGCTTGGCGCAAGACACAATTTCTTATGAAGCCCTTGTGTGCCAAATAATTAAGGATTCACAACAGCCCTGCACCTCCTTCACCAGAAAGATTTATTACTGTTATTACAAGTGGTTAATGAAAAGGCAATGCCAGGGTTCCTAGACACATGTATCCACTCATTTTCATTACTTGCCTCCTCTTTCTCCTTGCAAACCCACTTTGCACTTGTCACACAAAAGGAAAAAAAAGTAGATGCCGGAAAAACCTCAACAGACAGTATTTGAGCCCTCTCATGTCCACACGTAAGAGAGAAAAAACTTTTAGAGCTACAATATTAATCCACACCACTGGAAGTGAAGGCTGACAAATCTCTTCTAGGACCATAATTTATGCTGCAGAGATTAGGCAGCAGGAATCACATCCTGTAGGAAAAATAAATCTATCTATATACACATATGCATCTCGTTGTATTTTTATTTCCATCTTCTTATTTCTTATGTATTTGATAAAGCTAAAAAAAAACCCCACAAACAAAACCACACACACACAGTGGCACTACAAAATAACTGCACTTTCTCCTATGTGTTTCAAACGCCATCTTCATGTTTGAGCGGGGAAGCAGAATAATGTAACAGAGACTTATTCAGTCAAGTATGTCACGCATGAAATTCCTTGAAAATCAGGGAGCCACATTTACCCCTCAGCACTACAGATGGGCACCAGATTCTGGTGAAAGAAAGCCAGGAAAGAAAGCAAAGATATTTTAAAAACCCAGCAGGCACTACAAACAGGCATCCTGTTGCTAATACCTCCATCAACAGGGAACAAACCCAAATATGCTGCACACTGAGCAAACGCTTTGGATACACCAGCAGGGCAGACTGAAGAGAAGGTTTCACCTGCAAGGGCTAAGCTCTTTGCCTCCTGTTTGCAGAGAAGACCATGTGCTTGAGGCTTCCTCACATTGACACCCACAGCTGCACTCAGCGAGCGCAAGTGGAGGTGAAGCTTTGAGAGCCCTAAAAGGCAGGTACTACACTTGCAAGAACCTGAGAGCAGTCTGTCCCAAACAAAGTTGAGGCCTCAGAGCACTTTTGTCATTTATTTGCTTATTAGAAGCTGGGCAAGAAAGCCGGGTTGTATTCCTTTCTCTTCAATTTCACTGTAGGTCTCTAAGTGCCCCGCTGACTCAACACAAGCAATTAGTATTACAGGAATTGAAACAAATATGCACAAGGAAGTTAGGAAAATCTGGTTACAAGCAACGGCCTTGTCTGCTTCCAGGGTGAAATCCAAGTTACAACATACTGATAACAGAAATTTCACTCTAAATAATGTATTCTGTATTAGGCTGATCCAGTCCATGTCTACAACAATAGCACAATGTACAGGGCATGATAAAGAACAAGACCAAATGAAGAAAATTGCCACATACAAGCTATTTGCACAGCATATTGCTGGGAATTACTGATTGGAAACAACATAATGCTTCCCTGTTCCATAAACTCAGCTCCATTCACACTCAGTATTTCGAAACAGTAACATTTTATACTCAGAATAACTGAATTCAGTTATTTTTTCTGAGGAATTAAAATCTTAAATTCCATTTTTTTTATGATTTAACTTCACTAGGCAGGAGCCTTATTTCAAAATCAGGATGACAATTATTTCATTACCTTGGCTTTCAAAAGACACTTGTTGTATTTAAGCCCACCCTGTCTTCAGAAGCTCAAGTGCCCTACACCCTCACACTTTACCCGACTTCCGCACACCCTAGCACTGCAAGGCAGAATAACTCCCATGCTTTCTGATGTCTTCCCAAGCTCCTGATCCTCTTGCAGATGGGCAATCTCATATTTTTTTCACTCTCCAAAATTAACACTGAACACCCACTGCATACCAATGCTTAATGTTGGTACCTTGTAACCGATGATACTTGGAGACAAAAACATAAACAAGCCAAAATGGATGCCCCAGGATCCATCACTCACTGAGCTGAAGGTGATGTATTAGCTTAAGGAATGGAAAACTACCACTACAGGATAATAAATCCTTCTTCCCATTCCTCCTTATCTCCATATCCTCAAGACAGTTTGTGCCAAGAACCAACATGAAACATATGATGAACTACCCATAAAACCTGTACAACAGCACAGCATTTGATCCAATGACAAGAGGGTGTAAGAAATATCAGAGAGTAAATACAAGGAAGTCCAAGCAAGGAGAACCTGTATGATGAAAGATTTAAAAATAATTGAGCAGAACATGAGATAAAAGTACCAATTGCTTCTTTCACATATAAATCAGTACTTTCTTACTTTCTCCGTGCAATTATTCTCACTACACTCACTCCTTGACAAACTGCAACACTTCTACAGGCAAATACACTCCTTCATCTGAAATACTGCAGTACGATAATGCATTGCTCACTGCCTTATAGCATTGTCTTTGAATGTTGTCTCTCATGCCGGCAACTCTATTTTCCGCAAGGAAATTGGACGGATGTTCCAAAAACAGAATGATTTTCAAAGACCCAAAGAAAGTCCATCTTCAACACTGTGATTTACAAACCAGTGAATTCAAAACCTGTCAGTACTTGCAATACAGCCACTAACAAGCTGAACTGCGTGATGCCTGGGCTTGCCAAAAGGAAACTGGGGATTCTGTCGTTTCCCTCAGCTGTGCGCCTTCTGTGCTATCTAACTTCAAATACATTAATCCACCATCCAGTTTACTGTCTGACTTCAATTGGAGATACCACCCTGAGGGCAGCACTTGAACGATAAAAATAAAAAGCCAAGAAAAGAAGAATTTTATTTCCTCCATCACTGACACAGTATAGGTGTAGCGTATCAGTGTACACCTGGAACAGTTTGAGCTATTACTGAAACAGAGTCAACTGCAGAAAGCACAAGCAAAGTTTCAGTAACATAAAGCATCTTTAACATTGACTTCTCCTTAATTTTCTTCTTCATGAGTATGTTTCTTCCTTTCATATTCCCCCGTCTTTCAGCTTAATTTACTGCAGGCTTTAAGAGGCAGGCTTTGATGGCAGTAAAGCTCATGAAAATACAATGCAAAGCACATCTTACCCTAAAGAAATCCAGTAACTAATATAAAAACTGTCAAAGAAGCCTTATGAGTGTGATGATATAGCAAAGAAAAAGCTACCATAGCAGGTAACACCACCTGCTAGCTCTATTTCAGCTTTACAGTAAGAAAAGGCCACAGTGGAATGAAAGAGAAGCCAGGTGACATAACCTTATGAGAAACCTGCAGCAATGGTGGAAGCAAGGTAAGAAAAAGCCACCAAGAAAACTTAAGGAAACAGATTCGTGTAGAGCACACTTTCCTTTTGATAACTGCTGCACCTGCACGGAATGCAGAGACAGACAATGAAACCTGTTGAATCACTCAACGATGACTGTGCTCTTGTTGAGCACAGAAGATGCCTGTAAAGACTAAGGAAAATTCACTGTCACCTTATTCTTCAAAGGAATGGGAAAGACCACAAAGAATCACCCTCTTCTTCAAAATCTCATCTAGGTCAGCCATCATGTTAGACAAGTAATGTGATACCAAGACCATCTGATAAACCGAGGCCAAGCAGCACGTGCAGGACTTCATACTACACTTCTGTGGTTTGGGAAGGAAGACTCACATGGGAAATGAAATATAAAATTCAATATACACATCTCTTGTGCCTTCTGGCACTATCTCTGCAGCATTTTCAAAGTGGGCATGCCCCACATTTGGGGACACACTGCCTTACAGCTTCTTTCCCAAGTCTGGAGCAAAGGTGAGCACAGTGAACAACCAATTCAACTGTAATCGGTGACTTTTATTCCTTAGGACAGCGTGAACACTGCTACCTGCCTACATCTCACGACAGCCCTGTTTCATAGAGGCAGGAAGGTGAAGAGGTAAAAAGTGAGACACATCTGCTTCTGCAGACTAGTAGGTGGAGAAGAAATGAAGGAGCAGAAATGGTATGGATAGCGAAGCACGGAGGAGGAAATGGTACGGACAATGAAGCAAGAAGGACCAAAGCAGGAACCACAGTGAGGGACAGGATGGCTTATAAAACACCAAACTCATCAGCAACAGTGTGTATCAACTACAGACCGGAACCAGATAGTGGCAGGAAAGACAAGAAAGACTTAATGCACAACTACCAATGTTCCTAAATTCTGAACCCCATTTTAATTTTTAAATGCTTGACTCCCATGTTAGCCATTGGAGTGGGGCCCTCTCTCTCCATAGATAGATTTCTGAAATTGTGCTAGTCTGAGAATCTACCTGCCAGACTTCTTTCAGTTTGATGAAGCACCACACCGTGCTGTTTAAATCATCCATAGCTAACGGAAGGTTACAGATATGGAGAGTCTAGCGAAACCCAAACCCAAACAACTGCAGCTGAAACTATGCCTTGTGCTTTAATCCCGTACAGAAAGGAAAGTCTCTGAACCCCAGTCAGGGTGTAGTCACAACCACAGCTGTGCCATTACATTAAGGCTGACATGCAGTACTGCCCCCTCTTCTAAAATTCACATTACTACAATATGTTAAAGCTACAAACGAGTAAGCCATGGGGCAGTGTATCCTAAAAATAAAAAGGGAATAGCTTTCCTTTTCCTTGCCCTGACCTCAGCATTCAGGTTAGTGATTCTTAGTGCTTACATTCTGTGATAAAGCTAAAGGATAAAGTGGATTCCCCCTCGTTAATTTTATACAGAGTGCCTGCCCAACTCCCACCATGTAAATAGAATGTTAATTACTAGGAGTACAGACAAGAGTCAACATGAAGGAACTGTAGTAACTTGCATAAAAGTAGTACACTACCAAGCATTATTCTTATTTGCCAGCTAGTCATTTCAGAAGGCAGATAACATCCCTTATGGACAAATCTGGACCTTGTTTTTTCCAAAACTCTCCCAAACGTTTAATGTGATTCTATCTGGCTTGGACAACAAGGAGCAGAGGAAAACAAAGTCTATCTTAAAACAATCTATTAACACATCACAGCAACAGCCCCCTCTCCCCACAGCATACCATAAAATATACCACAGCACTTATCTTGCATAGTATCCTTCCTGATCTTATTAAAAAAATATTATCAGAAAACAACAAACTTTTGTTGGGCCCTTTCAAATTAATTTAAAAGCAGATGCCCCATCCACCACTTAATGGTAACATGATGCTTTTACAACCAGTAGCAAGAAGTAACACACTTTAGGACATGACAAAGACCCAGTTACAGGCTTCCATAGCAAATCCTCAGCACCAGAAGGGATTTAAATATCCTGGTAGGGTGAGTCAGGAGCTACAGATCCAAGTATAAAACTCTCTCTCCTAATCCAGACGGTGAGATTATGTTTTGGATGGAGAGAGCCAGTGCCTTGAATTCTCTCTCTCCTGTCACCCCCCGCCCCTGCCATATGCTGCTACTTCTTTTCTTTACTATTAGAAGTGGCTAGGGTTTCTCCTCCCACCCCCCAACTGCTTCATTCTCTCCCTGGCAGGCAGTCAATTCCTCGGGCTGTGTGCGTTAACACCCTGCAGCCCATAAAGTACTCACTCTGAGCTCTCGCTGCTGCTGCCAGTCGCAGAGTTGCCGTGCTGGTTGCCCTGGCCCAAAACCTGGAGCCCTAAAGACCTGACGGCCCGCATCAGAATCGCCTCCATTGCTTCAACTGAGAGCTTCTCCAGTACAATCACCCGGCATCGGCTCAGAAGAGCGGCATTGACTTGGAAGGAAGGGTTTTCTGTGGTTGCTCCTATCAGGGTCACCGTCCCACACTCGACGTGAGGAAGGAAAGTGTCCTGAGGATGGGAGGGAAGCAGAAAAAGCTGATCGCAATCAATGACAACCTGAAACATTCCATGTGAGTAGGCTATGTTTTTTGTGTCTTGTGAGTCTTTGTGTTCCCTGTTGATATGACAAATAACCTCACTGACAAGGCAGCTCATCTGCTCAGCTAAATGATTTAATTTCATGCACACAGCACGTTATGGGCTGTTCACCTTAGTAACTCATGCCTGCACCAAGAATGACCCTACCAGCTGAAAAGAAACAGCGTCAAAAATCTGTTAATTTTTAGTTTATTTATGTGACTTTGATTTATTGCTTGGCAAAAGTAAGATATCATGAAATTGCCATATCAAATATAACAAATAGTGAGGTTACTTCTAAATACTCTTTGAACCAATCTTTAGGGCGACAGTTCCCTACATAATTCTGTAGGATGGCTCAGAAAACAATAGGAAGATTGGAGTACAGTTTGATAGCGAAACTGCAACTGTATTACAGAATTCAAGCTTTCCATGGAATGACTATGGTCTCTTTTCTCACAGAGAAGAGGGAACAACATTAAACCAAACACTGTAGGCACATCCACATTCCAGATCTTTTTAAAGGTAATGCAGAATGCCACCCTTGTGGAGGAGACTGAAATGAAGATATGTACAGCAAAAATTACTAACATGACTTTGCAGAAACAAATGTCAACTATAAGTATAGCTCAGGCTTTTATTTAAATCTTTGAATCACAATAATTAAACATTGATCAGAACTTAGCTATGAAATTTCATTTTTATGTTTCTCCCGAATTCACATACTAAAAACATGAACATTATAATCAAAACCCTGAAGTAAGCTATCACCTTAAGGCAAAGTGGGAAATTTTACGGAAGTGCTGACAAAGGCTTTTTCCAAAAAGTGGCATAGTACAGTACCTGCTGAGATTTATTGAAACGATGGATCTCGTCAATAAAGAGGATGGTTTTTCTCTTGAAGAGTCTTTTTTCATTCTGGGCTTGACTGATGACATCTCGAACATCATTTGTCTTGGCACTTGTGGCCGACAGTGTCACAAACCTCGTGCCGTTCTTTTTGCTGCGGCTGGCTATGATGTGTGCCAGTGTAGTCTGAAACAGCAATAAGAGAAAGCTTTGTAAAAATCATTTTGGACACAGATAGTACTCACTCGAAGGAAATATGTTAAGAACAAAGCTAAATGTTCTGGACAAAGGGACAGTGTTGACAGTTTACAGAGTAAGGTATTTTACTTCATGCTATTCTAGCACACAGAAGACTTAAAAACTTCCTGCGAGAGGTAGCTGCCAATTCCACTGCTGCATTACTAATGCCTGCACTTTTACGTACCAGACCTACTCAGTCGCAATACCGAAAAGGCCAGCAATGACAGCTGTCTCCTTTACCACAGAAGAACTCTTCGCCAAATACATTTCTGTAACATAAGACAGGCTGACTGCAATTTGCTGTTCAATTATTTTGTAGAGTATATTAATGGATAAAGAGCTGGACTACCCTGAGACACCTGCAGGAGAGCTTACGGTGCAACCACATTTAAGAAATAAAAAGTTACAGTACTAAAAATCATAGGTATACTTACGAAAATGTAACTCTTTAAATCTAAATAGTCAACAGTAATCAAATGCTGACCTAGGGAAGTAAAAGACAGCTGACTGAACAAACTGTTGGCTGGTTTGAGCAGTTACGTTGTTTTTCTTTCCTTATAGACAACTCCTTCAAATCAGAATTTAGTTATAGGGAATTTCACTGAGCCTAACAAAGCATAGAAGCAACCTCTGGTACTAACTCCCAGGCAGATTTACTACACCTGAAAACATCACAGGCATTATTTTCAGACTTTTCTTCACAACCCCTAGTAACTGCAGGTATATCTGCATGTCCCAAGCAGAGTGGATCTCCACTTGGAAGTGCTGCTAGAGAAAAAACAGGTGATTCTTCCACCAAGCTCACTTTTTTATTAAAGAAGGAGCCCAAAGAGACTGACGACAGGAAAGCCTCAGCAGATGAGGAGTGGGACAGGTGCTGACAAAACCGCTTCAGAAGATGCTCCAAGTGCTGAGGTTAAAGCAGCAGGTGCTGCCAACCTGATCATCTTGCAGGGAGGCTGCAGAAGCAACCACCTACTACACGTCTACCAGTGGTGTTGGCAGGACCTCATTCACTGCCCTAACAGCACTGCTCTGTCTTTTTAATGGATCTCCTCGTCCCTGAAATGGCAACCAGCCCAAGATGGTAAAGGGGTGGCTAAGGGGGAGGATGTATCGCTATGTATTCTTGCTTTAGTTTTAGTAAGGGCTTCCTGAATGTCTTCAGAAGAGGTGTCATTTCATGTCCTAATACAAGACTCACATCCTGTGTCAGATCCTCTCTCAATCCTGCAGCTGAAAGAACCAGCCTCTCCCCTCCTTGTATCACTGCAGAAGACAAGACTGGAAAGACACGCTGGAAAGTGCTTGCAGCAAAGCTTACAGAAATCAGGAAGGTCTGGGAAATCAAAACTAAAAAGTGAAACTATCTTTGAAACTAAGCTGACAAAATAAAACCGAAGTTGGTGTTTCCTTACAAAAGGGCCTTGATTCAGAATGTACCTTCAGAGGATCTACTCATGCTTTAAAAATCACTGAAAGCATGGAAACCCCCAATACATCAAATTTGAGGATGAAAAAGGAAAAATGTACCTCTTCCTTCTTTAAAAGTGGCAGCAGGGAGGGAGGGGGGGCATACAAAGAAAAGAAATCAAGTGGCTATTCTTCTTGTAGCTCCACTTCAACTGGTAGGTTGAACTGCATCCTGACCCTCATTCACCAGGCCACAGATAGTTTCAGTGTTAAAAAAAAGCAGTGAGGAATTGTTTTTAAACACATGCAAAGGAGTCCATATTTCTACCCCTAATTTGGAAAAAAAAAAATACAAAGATATTTCTTTGAAAGTTACTACTAGACCAAGAATCTACTTGAAAACTGCCACACAGCTCTCAGCCAGCATATACCTCTCCCACTCTGCCAACCTCTGGGTCAACAAAGGTTGTAATAAGAGTAACATACATTGCCTTTCGAAAGCAGTGCTTGACACGGACAGGCATGTTCACGGCCTCTTCCTTCTGTTCTACACAATCATTCATTTAGCAAGTTAAACTGCCCATCACATACAGGCCATCACAATGAAACTTTCCCCATTCCTCTGAAAGCCTATTATTCCCCATGAGCTCAATTTTTTTATGCTACTTTTTCTCCTATCCTCTCCAGTGAAACTCAGTAACATGCTACATTGTTTTCCCCCTCTTTGTTACTATCAGGTTACAACCTAGGGAACATATAACCCAGTGGAGACTTAACTTCAGCAGGATGGTCTAAGTATGAAGGCACTAGCACAGAAGAACTGCAACTAATGTGCTAAACCCCTAGTTTCTCTCACTAAACTCAAGGGCAATGTATTTGAGGGATAAGAAGAAAATTAAAAAACCAATACAGAATAAGGCAGAAGAAAACACACTGAATATCTTTCATCGTCTGAAATAAATTTTGAAGTAGGTTTGATTGTTACATTAGGAAAAAAGTCTTTTAAAATAGTGACACTGCTGTTGCAATTTAATATGAATGAGATTTCCATATCAGAACGAGCATAACAAGCAGGAAGTGGAAATCTAAACAAGTTTATATTCCGCTCCGTTTATTATGTGAGTGTTTCTTCTTTAGATCATGTTTTTTCCTTTTGGGGAGGAGCAGAAGTATTGTTTCCCATAAGTAAAGCGGTATTTATATCAATGAGAATAGGAGTGATCCTATAAAATAACTTTTTGCTAACTTCACTAAAAATTACATCTTACAAAGCTCACAGTGTAATATCCTTGCCCCTTTCAGAAATCCAGTTCTCTTCCGTTATCCCACCAAACTGTCCAAACTCATCTCAAGTTTTATGCTGAAAACTGCAAGACCTTACTGACTTATCTGTTTAAACAGACTAAAGAAATGCCATCATAAGGAGCCATTCTGAAACATGGAAACACATCCACCAAGAATTTCATGAACCATTACTCACCCATGAGTAACATTTTCAACTTGAGCCTGTGGTCACTTATTTCCAGATTCATTACAAACAGAACAAACGCTTAACTACTGAAACTCTCCTCCACCATCCTGCAAATTTCTTCGTGTCAGCCCAAAGGGGAATACCCTTTCCCAAAGGCTGCAACTACACAAGATTTACAAAAACCCACCAACCAAACAAAAAAATAGCCAAACAAGCCCACTCCCAGCAACTATGCTACCAGTTCCTCCAGGATTAGATATGAGTTATGGATGAAATAAAAGTAACCCACAAAGTGTGCTTGGCTATACACATCTCATGCTGTCAGAGCAGATAGGTCAATCAGATTTGCTGTTTTGGTTAGATGGATGTCTGTACTAGAAGACAAGAAATTTCTGTATATCCACAAGTTTTCTTGACTGGGCAACTCTCTTTGGTGTAACCTATTTCCATGTTCTCTGCACTGCCCCTTGTCAATGGAGCCTCACACCCATGGCTGGAAGAAAACCAAAAAAAGCAAGTACAAATTAAGCCTGTCCTATTGATGCTGATGTTCAATGACTAACATTACCTGCTTAGAAGCAAAGCTGTCTTTTCATTTTTGCAGCTCTTTACCAGGCCGCTAAACTATGCCCACTGCATTAGTTCACCAAAGCCAGGAATAAAGAGTGGTACTGCCTCGCTCTCTTCAGAAAGCGGAATTGAAAAAATTGGGAAGATTAGCGTATATGGTCAAATCATAGTCATGATGACTCCAGTTGAGAGCTGACTGAAACCTAAGGTCACTCTTGTGGAAGATCAGGTAGACCTTGTTTAGGGATCTGCCTGTGGTTGCCTGTTCATGGAGACTTTCCTTATTCATTCTTAAATTGCATAAATTTAACAAAAGAGTCACTGTAGATGTCAGTCACAGAAAACACATCATCTCTCAGGTTACATCCATACTGTGTTCAGTAGTCATGTCAGAGAGCTCCTGCAAGGTGTGCAGAACAGCTCACAGTTGTTCTATTCCAGCCTTACAGCCCTTTTCACCTCTCACATCCTTCTCATGAGGAGTTGACATTCATACTACACTTTATGGGACCAGACTGGTGCAAGAGCTCTCCTTGTACATAGATGGGGCCTTCCAACATACATGCTTCTCCCAACAAGTCTGGAAGGTTGCATGGTCTGCTAGGCCATGTTTAGGTGACCAAAGCAGATCTGGCACAGATCTGCACTAGAGTATAGACTGCAGTGCAGCATGGATTATTCCTGAGCAGGGGTAACCTGGTTGGCATCTAGGCTTCCCCACCAAGTGACTTTGCTGGTTTGTTCCACAAACACCACAGTGTGAATTATGTTTGCAGCAAGAATGACAAAAGACTGACAGCCTAGTGCAAAAGCCCAACAGGCTAGCTACACCTATAGACTTGTAGGGTCTAAACTATGTTATCAGAGTTCTGAACTGGCATACTGCTTTTTTTATGCTGCTGACCATGACTTTCCTTGTATTTTTGCCTCTTCCTTTATTCTGTCCGGGATTTCCATATCTTTGCTTACACGGTGTTGCCATCAACAGCTTCTCCTCACCCTCAACCCTCCCTTTGAGGGCAGCAGGGACATACTGTGGTTGACAAGCAGTCAGGAAAGACCACGCTCTGTTTCACTGCCCTGAGTGAGACACCAACAGTGTCAGCATCCTTGGATGCCAGCCAGGGGAGCAGTTCCCTAGGATGCAGCTTAAAAAGCTGGGGTCTGTCCTACCGAACACTGCTGAGCTGACCCCAAGCCACCACACTGTGTCACTGGAGATGAGCCGGGCTGCGTCTAAAGGAAACTGGCAGGATAGCAGATGAACATGGCCCAGGAACAGTGCCTATAGAGATAAACGCAATCAAAAGTGGCAGCAGTTGGCATTTATATAAGGGCAGATGCTATTCTTACCCATCGTGTTTGGTTCCTCACACCCCAAATAGCCCACTGTGAGACTACTGGAGGAGTAAGGTGTCACTGAACAACAGCCACAGCATGTGGTTTACAGCATTTCCAGAATCCAAGTCCGACCAAGCATAAACAGAGGCAAGGTCATTGCATAATGTTTACTGAAATGGAGCTGTGCCTCCATTTGGTTCATCCAGATTTGTCTCCTTGTATTCCATCTGCTTTACAAATACAATTGTATTTTCTCTTCCAGTTTTCTCTTCCTAGAGAGCTACCCCAAATTATTCCAGATTTAGACTGGTATAAGCAAAACAAAGCACACTGTATTTGAAGACTTCTCCCAGGCAACTGCAAAGACAAACTCATTTTTCAGAGGTATTCTGGACTTTCACTCTACGCTACTGTCAAACACATCACGGATTTTCAGTTAGAAATCTCATGGTAATCAATCAAAAGAACTCATTACCTCAAATGGTTCAAATCAGGCCCCAAGCAGTATAAGAGAAGATGAAATACACTCAAGTAATCAAATAGCCATTTAAGTAATCACTTGAATTAGCAAAATAGAAAACGCTGGAGGGAAGGGACGATAAATATATGGGGAACAAAATATCTAAGTTGGACTTGCTGTTTGTGTTTCAATGTGTCGCATAGCAAAGTCCTGAACAAAAACTAAGAAAAGAAATACAAGAAAATCCCAGAAACAAAATATATACTCAGTGGAGGTTTGATAGAAACTTCAAAGACCACTTTGGTGGGGGGTTTTAATGTTTTGCACTCACATCAACACAGCATATTTTACCTTAGTACTGGACTGCAGATATGTAACCCAGAAAATCACGCGTGAATGTTTTTTTCGTCTTATCTTTTGTAGGGAGCAGGTTCCAGACACTTGCTGCCTACATTTTGTCTTGCTAAACAGCAAACGTAGAGGGAATGTTTACTGTATTTAAATACAGAATGTTCAGGTTTATAAGGCTTAGCCGTATCCGTGGCAGGAAAATTATTCAGTGCTCAAGTTACGCTGTGTCCCCCAGCTAACTCTTTACTAAAATTGGTGCCCCATGGCAGACAAGCAAAAATCTAAATCCCTGCATTAAGGTGTCATAAATCAGAGAACGGCTTACTCGGATTACACTAGGATTCAAACAGGCTTTTAAAAATTTGCATAGTCAGGATGAACAAGCTAACTGTTCCTAAGTTAATAACCACGGCATCTCTTTGAGGCAGTGCTTCTTCTTCTGGCCTGCATCTGGTCGGCTTCTTAAAAGCAGAAAATATATTCTTGTGTTCAACACTTAATAGTGACAAAAGTAAAAACAAAAACAAAGACTCAAAGCCTTTTCACCTAGAGCACCTTGGCTTCCTAAGAAACTAGGATGACAAATAAAAAGCACAAAGATCACGGTCCCTTAAAATAAGACTCAGTACAGGTGGAAACTCAAAAGAACATAAACTCACAAGAGAAGTACCCTGATTTAGTCTTTTCCAATTTTGATTGTGCTTCCTTGAATAGTCAAGTGTAGCTGAGGCTGAAGTCAACTTGGGCAGAGCAGTACAAAACACACGTATTTTTTCTCAGGTACCTACCTTGATAAAAATTCTCCAAGAGTACTCTTGACCTACAATATGAAATACCGCATTTATAGCGGTTTAATAGCCAAGATTATTCTCGTCTTGCTTAGAAGAGGACAGAAAAAGACTGATGAACTACTACTTCTCATAAAGGTCCAGATTGATAAATAATACATAAATTAATTTGAAATTTGGCTCCAAGGACTAATTCCATCTCCAGTTATTTTATTTTGTTTACATAGCTCTGCTCTACCCTTTTCAAAATTATTGGTTAGCGTGGCATTTAGCTGTAGAAATGGAAGAAAGCATAGATGGGCAGCAACAATCAGATTCCATGGGTAGCAGGAGTGTGAAGAGGTTTAAGGGGTCTACGACCATCTTACACAGCACTTCTGAATTTAGACCAACATATCTAATTATACGCCTATTTTAGCAACTACTCTCTAGTGCAAGGCTATTTTCTCTGGCGGGCAGACCTTAGCACATGGGCTTGTTACATTTGAAGCTACATAACGTGCCATTATTTCTTAATATTTTCCCACTGAAAAAGACTGTATTTAACAGAAGTTTTTGATTATCAGTCCAACCAGGTCCTGAGGCAGTAAGAATACTTATTTCTCCTTCACAAGATCTTTCAAGTTTCAGGCACTAGTTATGTGATTCTTCACGTGAAAAGAGATACAGGTTTCCCTTTCATCTGTCCATCCTCCACTTGTTTCAGGTTACTTCCTCATGAAATGTGTTCTTACACGTTATATACATACAACCCAAACAGTAACCGAATAAGGCAGGCAGGCAACCACAGACTTCTTCCCTCTTTAGGGGGACTATTTTGCCTTGCATATTAAATTTGCAAGGACAGGAATTTAATATCCAAGTAAAGCATAGAACTTTAAGCCATTTATCTGAGACAGACAATATGATTCATAGGGAAGAAGGCCTGAGATGAAATTATATTCTAGCACTGTCCTAGAGAAATTGATACGCATGGGTGAAGGGAAAAGTTCAACTTTTTGCAGCAGGCATTTCTGGTTCAGCCAGGAATGGATGGTCCGACCATGTAGCCTCAAAACTTGTTTGTTGAGGAATAACCTAGAAAAGAGATGAGCTACCCAACAGCTTAATGAGAAAATGTAACAGATAAATTGTGGAACCGCTCCTTGATGGGGCAAAAGGCACAGTCTTTGAGACAGGTCATATGACTCACAAGCAGTTGAATTTAAACTCTGTGAGAAGCAAACTTAGTAAATACAACTCTGCACAAAGGCATATGGGTGAGGAAGACAGATCATGAGAAAGAAGAGTCAAAGCTGCACTATTACATGCATGAAACAGGTCACCCCTATTCAAAAAGAGCCTTAGTACCACAGAAGGCTCCTAAAGAAGACCTGAAACACAAGCGTAAGCTGTCACAAGCTCTTGAAAAAGCATTTCCATAGCCAAAAAAACAGTGGATTCATCTGACCACAACCCAAAGGCCAGTGGATTCAGTACCAATTTCCAGAGACTGTATGCAGCCTTTGCTTTGTTACCACTGTATATGTAACAGCATTATCGTCTAAGGAAAAAAGGGCTTCAAGAAAGAGCAAGCAGATGCTGTTGACACAGATAGGAAACCAAAGGCAGAAGAGTATGAATAAATACAGAAGCAGGACCCTGAACACATTACTCATTCAATAAGGTGGATTCCTATTTATTAAAGAATTCAATTCCACTTCTGCCTCTGGCCATCTTGCTTCAGTTAATCCACCTCACCCTTGACAAGTTTTTAGAAATAGTCCTTCTTTACCTCATGTCCTCAGATCTCTCTCTTTCTGGGGTTATCCAATTATTTTAAAGAAAGTGCCAACAATTTAAGTTCATCAGGTAGTTCTTTTCAGGTGTGCATTATCTAGCCCAAACAACTTGTTGCATCATTGCTAACAGTATTAATCTATCAATTGTTCTCACATCTGCTCCTTATTAACTGTGATTAACTGGCATTATTATTCAAATACCATACATATCAAGTCTCTTTCTATCTTCAGGTAAGTGTGCCAAGAAGAGCAAGCTGCTGCTCTGTCCTTAACTTCTGTGCTAGCATTAATTCGTTAGTGATTATTTTCCTTATCCCAGATTTCCGACAGACGCTCACAGGCTCCCTTCTGACCACACCTGAGGCATTCACTTGGTCCTTCCCTCACTACAGCTGTAGATCCCTTCACTGCTGTGCTGTAATTACAGTGCCTTTTAGGGATTCACCATGGTCAGACCCTGGTATCTTAAAAAAGGCAGAACAAGAGACTCCCTCAGTCAGATCCTGCAAAGACTTACCAGTTTCAGGTGGATTTTTTTATACGTGGATGGGTGGCTGGCCACGATGTTAGCTCCCTTCCCCACCTGAGCTGCCTTCTGTCAAGGGGCAGGAATTTGTGAGCTAAAGCACACCCTACACTAGTAATCTGCCCGTATTTCACTCTGTTTCCTAGACATCTTTACAGATTCTGTTTTGTTGCTGTTTTTAAGCTTCTCAGCTTCTGTGTTTTAGTTAATGGCTTTGGAGTTTACCAAATCTAAATTATGTGAAACCAACGCGGGCGTGCGTAACCGTAACCAAAGTACAGGGTGCAGGGGTGAGCTACTTCTATTTTATTCAGGAGGCAGGCTGTGTTTTTGTAATTCAAGTGAAAACTTGCAGGCATCAGCCAATGTAAAGTGATCACAGAAAAAGACGAGGAAAAAGGGTGAGTTCATAAAAATAAACAGGTCCCGCCCTTGAAGTTCATCAGCCTCGAAAGCCACACGAGACAGAGAAGGGCCTGAACATCCAACCCGAGCTGCGCGGCGTGAAACTGTGCCTGGTGGCTCACCGCCACCCCCCGGGCCCGGGGCCAGGCCGGGGCGGGAGCAGCGGCGGGGCCCGGCGGCGCCACTCACCTTGCCGCAGCCCGGTGGCCCCCAGAGGATGAGGGAGGGGATTTCGTGGGACTCCAGCAGGGACCGCAGCAGGGTCTGAGCTCCCAGCACCCGCTCCTGCCCCACGTAATCCCCCAGCGTGTCCGGCCGCAACCGCTCGGCCAGGGGCTGCCCTTCCAGCTTCTGGGCCAGGCTCGACCCGTCGCCCGCCGACGCCGCTGCTGCGGTGCCTCCCTCCTCCGGCTTCACGGCGGCCTCCTCCCGCCCCGCCTCGCTCCTCCTGCCGGCGGCTCCCGGGCCCTGCCCGCCGCCCCGGCCCTTGTGGAAGAGGGAGAAGACGCGGGGGGGTGCGGCGGTCGGGCGGGCCTCCTCCGGCTCCGGCGGGGCGGCGGCGAGGCGCGGCCGCTTGGAGGGGGGTGAGGAGCCCGGCTCCGCCTCAGCCCCTCCAGCCTGCAAGCACCGGTCCAGGTGCGAGTTGATGTGCGCGCCCGGCAGCTCCCGCAAGCAGACGGGGCACTGCACCCGCACCTCCTCCTCGGCGCCCTCCATCGGCTCCCGCCGCCGCCGGCCCCTGAAGTGAGGCGATGCGAGGCTGCGGCAGGAAGCGAGACCGCCGGCCCTCGGCGCCCGCAGCCCTTCGGGAGCTGTAGTCCGTCCGGCCCCGCTCCCCGCCTCTAGCAGCGGGGGAAGGCGGATGCCGTTTTCCCGCCCCGCAGGGAGCCTCGCTGGCTTCGAGGGGAGGAAGGGGACAAGGGTGCTCTAAGCGCCCTCCGTGCCGCGGAGGCTTCCCGCAGGGGCCAACATGGCGTCCTGAGGGGAGCCCGTCCTCAGCCCCTGCACTCCCGGGGCATCGCGGGGCCAATTCCTCAGAGGCAGGGGCCCGTCCGCCCCGAGTTATGCCTGTAACCAGTGCTACTGTTTTTCTACCTTGACGTAAAATGTCGAAAAATCTGTTCGGGATGCGCAGTGGTCTCTCAGGCTGTGATTCCAAGGTTGTCACAGCTGGCTTCGTGGCGTGCAGGTTTCCAGCCAGCGCGCTGCCTCGGAGGGGCGTGCAGCCAAGCCTGGGGAAACGGGTGGGAGAAGAGCAAGGCCACGCTGGCCCAGTTCAAATGGCCTGAAGTATCGCGGAGCTACATCGTGGTCATGCCGATCAATAATTGTCAAGGTCTGTGTATTTTGGGGGTCCACCTGGTTGTTCGTTGAAATGTGTGAAAACGTCATTCTCGGTTGCGGAGCTACCAATGATTTATTTTTTTTTTTTAAATAATAAAATACATCTCTTGTATTACCTAGAATTCAGGGCAAGTTGTATTTGAAAGAAACGCATAGTTAGCAGTACCATTCGCATCCTAATTTACCACCTCAACTTGACCCGCTGGTAATTCTTTCCACGTTACATCTTGTTTTCTTTCTTAAATTATATATTTAGGTTTAATTATATACCCTTACGTAATCGTTCCCAGCTTGTAAAATTCAGGTCAGTCTAATGTCAAGATGTACTGGGAGGTAAACAAGTCTGGCTATTGGCTAACAGTACCTGTCCCCAGGCTTAAATTTTGAAAATGGCTGGTTTGCAAATGGCCAACAGGTCAGAAATAAAGTTTTTAGTTGAACTGAAGACGGAGGCCAAAGGACTGAGTTTCGAGTGAGGTGCTTTATGGCCCGACTTGTAAACCTAGTTCTGGCCAAAGGGGTTACAATCTAAAAACAGACGGTGAAAGAAAAAGGGTGGGTTTTTTTTTGGTGGGTTCTTCTTTTTGTCTGATGCTCATTTGCTTGCCCATTTCTATTTCCAACCAGTTTTATAAAAATTTAGTGTTTTGTTTATATTTTTATCGTGCAAATTTATTTATTTTCTGCTATTAAGCAGAAAAAGCAGTAGGACTGTAGGTATATACCCCTTGTGCATACAGCTAGGCAAGTTTCTATGTTTTTATGACGTGTGTGGTTTCTGAGCATGTAAGTGAAGATGTGTTCATGATGCAAGCTATTTTGCTTAAAGTGAGAGATTGGCTTGCTGAAGACAACCCAGAAGAAAGCATCTTCCAGGCCTAAGTTGGGAAATGTAAATGATGGGAGGAAGGTTTTCAGCCTCCTTCGGGGGAAATGGAGCTGAACACGCATTTGAACATGTTTTTTTTTCTTTTGATAAGGTGGGAGGCCATAGCCTCCCATTGCTCAGTGGCACATGACCAGGGTGGGATTGCTTCTATGGGACTGTGGAGGAGGCACTTGCAAACAAATTTCGCTGTGTGCACCTCAGAAACTTTCAGTTGTTTAGCTTATTGTTTCAGGGATATATTAAGGTAATAACGGGGGAGATGGCAATCTCGTTTGGACTCAGTCCTAGTCTCTGCTTGGTAACAGAGCCCAGTAATACCTTTGGGCTTACCGTCCCATTAATATTTTCCCAGATAACTGACCCATTGGTCAGCTTGAAGGAACAACGTGTCCTTTCAGTAGGACATGTCATTCTCATTAGATGAATGGCCACATTTGGTGATCATAACCTAGAGAATGATGTGCTCTTTGAAGAGCTATGGAGAGCCTGAATCAGCTTTCCTCGGTTGCAGTCATGTCAGGCCAGAAGTCGTCTTCACAGCCAGGTGGCTCTAAGACACTGGGATTTGAGTAGATGGAGGCATGGAAGCAGTGGGAGGGCATCTGGAAACATTACCTGTTTTTTCTGACAGCTTTGGAGTATGTTGCATCACCCCTTGGGGTGGAGTAGATCAAAGGATCTGTAGAATAATGGCTCAAAGTTTAGACTGAGCCCTTGTGGTATGTCACCTGCAATTGTCAGTGCGTTTAGGAAAACTCAACAACCTGCTCTTGAGAAATGGGAAGAAAAATCTTGTAAAGTGTCCTTTCACCTGAAGGGGATGGAAAGAGACATGAGAGCTGGTGACAGAGGCTAGAAACAGCAGACCTGGCATTTTTACATACCAGGTGCATGACTTGGTCTTACAGTCTCATGATGGTGTCCCTGCATCTCACACATTAACAGCGCACGCTAGGCTGCATTAACGTGGTAGCAGGAATCTCTCTGGAAGGCACTGTCTTTTGCTGTCCATCATCTATAAATGTCACCACTACCAAGCCACCTCCTGTGTCACACATGATAGCATGTGGCATTTCTCGCATCTGGGAAGAAATTGGAGGGATAACTACGGGCAGTGCAGTTAGTTCATGTAGGTATACGCATAATTTATTGCATGTGCACAGATGTGGGGTCAAAACACAGGAGCATTTTCTGTTGGAAGGTGTTTGGGTAAAAATAACTGATTTAATTGAGTCTCTGGTTGTACACTGAAAGCTGTTTCTCTGTGCTGCTAATGACTGTAAGGTTGTATATACATTCCTAATTACACCATATAGTTTATGGTATTTATGCAAGTTAAAATGGAAACCATCAGCTGTGTAATGAGGTGGACCAGATTCAGCTTGCTAGAGCTAAAGCATTAGTGCTGCTGTTTGGTAGCTGGGTTTCCAGTACAGTGAATGTGCAGTCACAATGTTTTTGTCCTTTATTTCCTGGGTCTACACAGAGTTGCTAAGTGAAATTTTAGAGTAGTTTCTCATACTCGTCTAAAATTAGTTGTGCAAAAGGACATATTTTCCAAGTGTAACCAAGTGATTACTTGGCAGGGGGGAGGGACAGACAATGATAACACCCCACCTCGCTGTGAAATGAAAGCCCTCCTACAGAGAATTCATCCAAACTAACAGCTTGACTTGCAATAACTTTCCAGCCATTCTTACTATTAGACAAGCTTCGATGATCCTATAAGTACTAGGCACAGAGTGAGGGCCTACAGTGGGAAGGAACCCAGCTGAGGACTGTGCTCTTCGGCAGCCTTCATCAGAGGGCCCAAAATCACCATCATTTTGGCAATTACCTATTTCTGTGGTATAGGGCAGTGGGAAGAGAGGCAAGGACCATGTTCAGGCCTAAACCACTTTGTTTAATGTCTAAAATCTTAATGGACTTAATAAGAGAGTCCTTGCATGTCAGCTTGCTGTAACTGCAACAGAGAGAAGGAGAACACATTGAGAAACAGGGAACCACTGAAGTGGTTAAAAAGCGGGGAGTGATCCATAAGCAAGGTCTGCAAGCAACAGCAATATGTATTGATTTGATTGAGCTAAATAGTTTCTATGAATAAATTAAATTACATTGTAACCTGCTTGAATTGTCTGGTGTTGAATGTAGATGAGTAGGTATAACGGCGTCTGTGAACAGCTGGTGCTGTTAACTCTGTGTTTTGGTTCAGAAAGTATAAGGAAAGGGAGTTGAAATATAAAATACTGCAACAATGGCAGTTTTCTAAGCTAAATTGCATGAGTAACACTGGTGCTTCTTATTTTTCTTTTGTACAGCCAAGAAGTAGGAGAAATCAGAAGTTACGAGTGTTCACTGGTTTACGAATCTAAGGTGGAGAAGAAAACAGACAGTAAATTAACTGGGCATAGTATGAAGCTACTAAAGATTAATAGGCTGGAAGAGTTCCATACACGATACAACAGCAACAGACTGGAAAAAACAGCCTTTTTTCAGAGCATGGAAAAAAGGGAGAGGACTAGAAGCTTTCATGAAGAAAAACTCAGTGAATCAGATCCTGGAACAGAAGATGAAAAGGTAACTAACTAACTGCATAATTAATTTTGTCTTCCCAAAGCACTGTCCCTTTCTTCTTTCAGGCAGTTAAAGAGTTTACTCTGTGTGTTCCCAGTAGAGTTGAATTTTTCATTATCATCTGTAAAAATGTATTGCATCTGTGAAAGACTGGTCAGCATGTTAAATCTTTTGGATTCATAGAAACAAGCACGTGTGGTTTTATTCTGGGGTTTATTTACAGCTGGACTTATATACAGAAGTTGTAAAGAAGTTGTGTGGTTCTGCAGCTCTTCAAAATCAGAAGCTAAACATGGATTTTGTTGGATTCATGTTATTTAAAGCATTTGTCCTGTGTAACAGTTCTTGAGTTAGTGGGGACTGAATGAATCCCATGGAAAGCGCAGATTTCCCAGAGGAACTAAGGCAGCTTTGTCATTTGCTCCCCATTAATGCTGGGGGAGCGGAGCATGGTTCCATGCTGTGTGCCGGGCTTGCAGAGCAGTGTTGTCTGGTGTATCTCTGTGCTGCACCTGTGTCCAGTAAGAACGGTGCTGGGCATCATAGTATGGGGTCTCTGTCAGGAAAATGACCCTGTGATCAGCCAAAATGTGTTTAGAAATAGCAACACATTTGTATTATCCTTTTTCTATGACAGTCTAGAGGAACCAGTGTTTTTATTGACACGTCCTTTAGACAAGAAGTAAGAAAATGTACTTGCAATAGGGCAAGGAGATATTAATTTTACACACCAGTTTGTGAAAAGACTTGAAAAATTTGTACTGTGTCCATTTGTGTGCTGATTGAGCTGATGTGGTAGAGCAGTTTTTCAAGTATTCTGAATATTTTTTTTGTTCATGTCGCACTTTGGAGCATTGGTGTAAAGTAAATTTCATGGTGTTTTCATTTGTATTCACAACTCAAGAAGCTGGATTTTTTGTATTTCTTAATCTGCTGGGTCACTTCTGTACAAAATTATTCCAGTCTTCACTAAGGTACTACAATTTTTACTTTGTAGAGAAAGAAAGTGATTTGTATGTTAAAACAAAGCATGTCTCATCTAACCAGGCTGTGTTTATTTTAGAGAGCTTCATTTAGTGTTACATTGAAAATGAGAATTAAAAAAATAAATCTGTGTGGTCGGGGCATGGAGGATGTTGTTAGCTCTTTTAAGAAGGGTTTCTTCCAGTATGAAAATCACAACTTTTGCAGGTAAGAAAGTAAAAACTGCTGTTGCTGCCATGTAGTTCTTCCTTTGAGTTTTGTCCCTTTAGAGTTAAGAAAAAGGCTATGCGAGCTGCTTTGCCTATGTTAATATATCTTAGTTTGATGACGAATTGCAGATAGTAGCTGAGGTAGAGGCATTTTCCATTGCTTTTTGCTGCAAAAACTCTTAATGTTTGCTTCTTCAGTCTAATGGTTGGAACTCGCTCTTTTTTAGGAGCACTGTAAGAAAAGGCAGGGAGAGGTTGGAGGTGCAGTAGGGGAGAAAGGAATAGGTTTAGAAGACGAACAGCTGGTGGCTAGTTGCAAGCTGGAGAAATAGCTCTGTATTCCTATTTTAGCTCATCAGTCTCCTGGGGACAAGACTTCAAAGGTGAAAGGCAGTCCAGCTGAACTCTGGTAATATACCTTACTGGTGTGAGGTTTCCAGATACATAAACATTAGTTATATTTCTCCTAAGCTTTTACAAACTTAGAAGTTAATTGCAAAACTTAACTTTCACACAAATTTTTTAGGAATTTCTCAATGGGATACAGAATTGGACCCTAGCTGTGCCATTAATGTTGATGAAAGGAAAGTCAAGACCTTCCTTTGAAAGGTCTTAGCTTGCTCTGCTTGCCCAATGAATAGGTTTATTATACTGATCAGGAAAGGAAGGAAAGAAGATTGTGCTGGCAGGAAATACAGTAAACTTTGCTCAGATGTATGCATTTACATGTGTATGCTTGTGGGCATATGTATGTAATTTCTGTGAATGAAGCCCTGCTCACTTTGAAAGCAGTGACAAAACATCTATTCACTCCAATGGGAGTGGGTTGCAACTCAAGAGACCATCTAGGAGAGACTGATCAAACTGCATACTTGCTAGAAGAAATAATTATTCTGAGGCTAACTGATTATAATTAGAGAAGAAAATGATCCCCTTCCTCAAACCCACTATTTTTCTAGATATATTTTTTAATCTTTCATCTTTCAGTACAATATATTCTTGCAATCCCCAACCCCCCAATCTAAAAAAGAAAGGGACTTGCTGGAACCATTAAAATACAACTACGGAAAGCAAACCCAACAATTGTTGAACATCAATTATGAATAATGACTTTACAGTGTAATACACGGCTTGGTGCTGCGAACAAGCTGTGGTGTTGCAGTCCTCTAGATGGCACTCTTTGCTACACCAGCTCTCCACCAGGATCATTTGCTCTTTGAGAGGATGACTCAAAATAACTCATGACAAAACTGCTCTTTACCTTGCTTTACATGTGTTTTGTTCAGAATGTCCTCTTGCCCCCCATTGTACAGTTGGCAGCATCTGGCTTTGTATCTCGGCTAGATTTTGTCTTCAGGAATGAACACAAAGTTTTGCTTCAGGTGATATGTTATCAAATGAGAGACGTTTTGTTTTATAGGGATGTTTTTCATGTGTGAGAACCAGATTTAAAAAAAGATGGAAAATCCGATCTGTCCTTGACCCATTGCACTGAACAGCCCCACCAAGGGGTTGTGCTGGTCCAAGGGAGGAGGTGGCACAGGGTTGGAACAACTGTGAAATGGTAAAACAACCTCTTTTGACAATAACACCAGCTTATGCAAAGGTAAATTGATTGGGAAACTATTGCAGAAATTACCCAGCTGCATTAGGTCCCAGTGGGCTCTACATTCCCCACCTAGACTGCTTCTGATGGCCCAGCCAAAGCTGCAAGCTGTTGGTCAGCACATCTGCAGTCTCTTCCTTCTGGCTCTTTCCTTGTAAATGGTGGGTGTGAGAATGCAATTCAAATTGTTTGATTTTTAATTGCTATCTGAAATTAGGGCACTAACTCCCTCTCCCCAGTAACTGATCAGTTTTAAGTACTGTAAAGTTATCTTCTTCAGGGTTAGTGACTTGTTTTTAAACTGTCTCCATGATTCAAATGCGTGCAGCTTGATTCTTTTCTATTAGTAACATAGAAGTAACATTAGTAACATAACTATAGAAGCTCCTAGGCTGGTATTTACCAAGTTAATAACCAAAGTAACCCAGCCACATTGGATGATAATTACATGACCACTTTTTCAGGAGCACAATATTAAATAAACATTCAACAAAAGCTAAATCTACTCCTAGGTGAAGCTTCAAAGCTTTCTGAACTCTAGTAGACCACCCAGTGAAAGAGATTTGAAATTCAGGGTCTCTCTGCAAGCATAATGCCACTGCTCTTGAAGTTTTTGCAACCTAGAGAGCTATAGCTACAGCTGCAGTTCCTGTGGTTGAAGCTATTACTGGTTGACAGTATAATAGTAGGGTTTCTCGATCTTATCCATTTGCATCTACAAGGCTTGGCCATTACCTTCACTTACCATCCATCTCTTTTACTTACTTGCTATGTGGTGCCAATACATTCATATGCTGTGACAGGAGAGATGCTCCCTGTGCACGGACATCAGGAAACTTTGCCTTGGAGGCATTAAACATTGTGAAGGACCTTCAGCTAGAGCTCAGATACAGCTGAACTAGTGTGGGTAATGCATTGCTTGCTGTCCACCGAGCAGTGGTGACTGACTGTTTGCACACTTACAGTCTGCTGTAAAATGGAAAGAAAAGGCATTGGTAAAACTCATTGATTTAAATGTTTCTTTTACTATGATTGAACCTTACATTTGCAGAGTTGTGCTCTAGTCATTTACTGCAGTTCAGTTCATAAGATAAGAGGTGTAACATCAGTTAAACTGCAGTCTTATGTACCAGAATAGAATTCCTACCATTATTAGTAAACATAAATGTGAATCCTAACATCTGCTAAAAAAATGTGACTTTGTCATTTGCAACTTACTGTTGTATAAGAAAAAACCTCTAGTAGCTCTACTGCCCTTGCTGTCCTCCTTGAAAGAAAAGAATTGGCAAGAAGAAAAGCTGCTCTTTCCTTACTGCCGTATTTTGCAGCTTCTTAGTCCTGCTCTTAAAAGGAAACAATAATTTAATAAGGATTAAGCCTCCCACTAGCTAGTTTTATTTGAATAGATAGTTGCAATGCCAGTTCATTTTGAATTTCTGGAGATGTTTGGAGTACTTTGAGTTCAGGACACAGGTGCTTATTTTCTTGATTTATTTTTTTTTTAACAAAGGTGGAAAAAATACTTCTCATTAGTATTTTGTTTCTTGAGTTGGCAATACAATTCTCCATGCAAAAGTATCCCTTTGATGATATTCTGAAAACAGTTTAAGGGCTAACTTTTAAATATTTAGCCAGCTGGAACTGTTGGATATACTCAGTATTTGGTGTTCAGTTAAGCTAGGCCTGGGGATGGCTAATTGTCCTCTAATTCCTTGTCTCCAGTCAGAATGTGATCAGCCTTATCTCCTTTGAGTCCTCTTTCTCCCTCTTGGCCACTGCCACAATTTCTCTAGCAGTTCGTTTCTCTGCAGCCTCTGTGTTGGAAACGGCAGTGGTGGTTATGATACCTTTGCAAGTTGCTTTTTCCAGGCCAGGCCAGAGTCATGGCAGTATTTTGAACAGGGAACAAAACGATCGCTGTTGCATAATTTAAGCCAAAATAACTTTCCTCTGCCCTCAAACACTGTTCAAGATATTGATCTAAATATTTTGACAGAAACCCATTTCTTGTTTTAAAATTTTAATCAAGAACAACTCTTTAACGAAATCCTGCAAGGGGTTCTGTACATTTGCAGTGGGACTTCTTAACTAACAAAGAGATCAAAACCCTCAAGGCTTTCTTCAGCCTTGAAATTAAAGCACCACATCTAAAGCTTGGCTTGGTACGGTAGAAAAGTGTAAGTGGACTTCAGCCAAGTTTGGGCCCAGTTTTTTTTACCAACCTCCTTTTCAGCTTGCTTGAAATGCTGTCAACAGGCATCGTGTTGCCAACCTCAGCCTGGCACAGCTTTACAGAATATCCTTTCTGTGGTGCACTCTACAGGTCCCAAATTCATGGGACTGTGTTGTTGTGTGGCAATGTATGTAATTCCGTGATTTCAGGCAGCTTTGTTTTACTTAATGCTCCCAGTTCCCATGCTTGTGAGAATATATGTCTCTGTCCCAGAAAGAAAGGGAGGACTATCAAGGTTTCCCGACTGAAAAAAACCCCCCACAACTAAACCCACCCTCCCCAACATAATAACTACATAATAACTCAAAATGTGACTTGACAGTGCTCTGAAGTCTCAGAAGCCAGAAATTAACTAAGGAAAGGACAACAGTCATTATAATTTTTTTTAATCTCTTGAATTTTTTCAAATAATGCCATGATTTTTGTGGTTTGATTTGTGAATTTTTAGTACTTGAGATTTCCGGTACTCATATTTCTCCACAGCCAGAGGGAGTGTTTTAAATTCTTTGTTTATTCACCTCCAATCAGATAAATACACAAGCAGAGAAGAAATGGCACTGTTTCTTCTTACTGCTTCATCTTCCACAATGACTGTTAGTGCTCTGTAATTATGGGCACCTGTTGCACAGAAGATGTATAATCCTTATATATAAGGGTTCCGTCCTTATATATAAAGATTATAGGGA